>RDPX01000055.1:1034909-1065150 GCA_003991215.1 Morbakka virulenta
AAAGCAAGTTAAATTATTTTGTTACCATGATGCAGTGGTTATACACTAAACAACATACAGTTGTAGCTTTCCTACATATGGCTTTATAAATCTGTGGTATATTTCAGTGTTATAACACAGGGAGTGTATTGTCTTCACAGTTAATGTGTTTAAATTATTTTTAGTTTTGATTCCTGCACATGTTGATCATGTTGGTAACTTTTCAAATATTATTTTATGTGTAAAATTGATATGAGTACTAAGGGTCCAACCTTGCAGTTTCCTGTGACAAGCATTGTACATTGCTTGGCATGCAACTGATCTTTATCAGTTAAGACACCATGTGTTCTATGTAATCACAGTAATATGGATAAATTGGGAGAATACAATTCTATCTTTGGGTCATGTAAGCTGATTGTATTTGGCCTCTGTCAAGCTGAGATTTTATAAGTGCAATTTAAGCAGGCCATTAACAGCAACTTTATTGTATTTAGATTTGTATACATTTCTAAAGTTGCCATCCAATGTCTATTTGTTTGTTTATCCGTATCTTATATATATATATATATATATATATATATATATATATATATATATATATATCACTCCCACTACCTACATATCTGTCTATATCTATCTATCTATCTGACAAGCTAGCTGGCTAGCTTATAAGAAAAGTTCGAGGTCCTTTACTATGCTAACAAAGAGGAACTGTAGAACAAGCGTAGTGAACTCATTGCAAAATGCAAACACTTAAACAAATTCCTGTTAGCTAATTATAAATCAAAGGGCTAGGTGTGATGAAGCAATTAAATCTTTTTATTACTGCATGTTCAGTTATACCAATTATTTCAATCCCATAAAGGTAATTTCATATCTTTTGTAATTTGTTCTAGTTATAACTAGACACTCGAGAGACATGTGTTCATTTTGTTTAGCTGATGATTGTGAAAACATGAAACTAACAGTTCTAAACTAAGTTTGTAGGTGCATATGTTGAGGGTGATATCAAGAAAGTTGATTGTCTGGTGTTTATTCTCATCTTTTGCAATCTGTAGCTAATTGATCTGGAATGTATTACATATTTCTTTTTTTATGATTTCTGTTTGTCTTGCAGTTGTATTTGTAGTAGCAAGTCCATCATCCTGGGACAGTCATGCTCTGCATTTATGTATTTGGCACTGTTCTATGGATAACCAAGTTCTAAAACCCTGTAATTCGTACCAAGTTAAAACCTGTTTACCACTCTATGGCAATCCAGTCTGGAAAGATTTAATATCAGCTACATAACAAAAGATATTCCTGTACTGTAAATTAAATGTCAGAATGTTTAAATTTAACCAGTTTTTTTTGCTCATTGTTCAGCACAATTAGTATTGCTATCTTCTGTTTTTATTGATATTTTTTTTAAGTTTTGTATTGTATAAAAAAGTTATGAAAACAGTAAAAGTGGATTTTTTTATTAGTGCCCCTCTTGATTAAGTACCCATCTAAGAAGTTAGTAATAATAATAATGATAAATAGTAATAATATTAAAGTAATAATAATAAATGTTAATGATAATAAATAAGTTAATAATTTGAAATAAGTGGCAAAGGTGCTAAACCAAGCATTTTCAGTATGTGAATATTCACAAGTAAATATTAAATGTAGCTACCAAATATATAGGCCCAAAGTTTGTACTGGTTGCCCACAGATTATTATTGTCAAAGTTTTTATCATATTGGTATTAGTTATTAACCAATTTCCAGCTATCTTTGATTAACTAAAGAAGGGTATTGCGTATTGTACATATTTTGTACAGGAAGACAAAAAATCCTTTGCGTGGAGTAATTTGTTTTGTATGGCATATCAGAGCACTGCCACCTCCATTGTAACAGTGGGCCATCACAGTTCTCCATCTGTTTCTCGTACAGACAGCATTCCATTTCCAATTGCCTGTATTCTATTCTTTTATGAGCTTTTATGGCTGCCATATTTTCTGTTACCCTAGATAGATACCAATATAATCATTGCTTGCCGAGTCTGATTGCTACATATATTTTTGCTGCCAAAGTGATTTGATATTTGTTTGGTGGTCTTTGCTGTTCGTTGCAAAAGACGATTAAAATAGACGAAATCTTGTCTTAAAGAGATGTTTAACACAATATTGTATGCAGTACAGACAGTGATTGATACTTTCCACATGTATGTTGTGATTGATGCCTTATTTAATCCTAAAATATGTATACGAAATGATATGTATTGTGTATCTCTCCCATTTTGCATACAATTGCCATGTTTTCACTTTGTTGTATTTGAGACAATAATCTTTAAAAGTTTCCCAGCCAATTGTTTAGTAACAGTTCAATAACAAATCCTTTCACACCCAAAAAGCCTTTACAATACTATATTTTCGTCCGGCTTGGGCACAGCCTATCACTATTGCACCAAATAATATTTATTGATAATTTTAATAATTTTAAAAATTATAATTTTAGGAGATTTATTAGTAATTGATTTTGGTGGCTGAATTTGTCATTTTGTGAAAAGAATTAATAATTTTGGTGCTTTGTGTTTTTCCCCAACAATTTCTGTAGTTACTTTTTAGAAGCTAGTTGGAAATAAAGTTATTGAATTTACACTGAATAATCGATATGCACTTTGACATTATTTTTAACAACCACTTAATAATACCACTAAAAACTTCACTGTTAAAAGCATCTAAGTTTCCAAGTACAAGCAGCTATTAGAGAGACAAGTAGCTTGGTCAATTCAGTAAACAGAAAATGTTACTGAGCTTATCTTATACATTTTGCATCACAGGGGACATCAACTCCTCAAACTATGGCAACACAATCACAAGGATCACAGGTATGTGTTCTGTGTTTATTGTAAATAGTTACTACTGCAACAGCAGCTGGTTATGGTACTACTACTACTACTACTACTACTACTACTACTACTACTACTACTACTACTACTACGACGACGACTACGACGACTACTACTACTACTACTACTACTACTACTACTACTACTACTACTACTACTACCACATTTAGGAGGATTTACTAGTTTCTTGTTCACTTTGAAATTTTATCGTTTAACAGAGATGCCAACCATTTTGGATTTTAAGGAAAAATTTCTGGTTTAAAGGTAAAATTCTGCATTTCGATAAATCGTCGAAACATTCCGGGGAAATAAGAATAATACGACCGTAAAATTTGTACACCGGTGCCAGTTCCGGGTTGACACTTGGCTGGTTTTACATTGGGCATATCGAGTATTGCAGCTTTTCTGGTTGCATGATCTGACGTCTGTTACCCAGTCTAGTCACGTGGTGGTCTGGCTTCATTCTTTGAAAACTTTGTTTATTATATCGTTGATGTGTTTGGATTCCTTTCTGTTATGGCCTTTGTTGCAGTTAAACCGTGTTTGNAATTTCTGGTTTAAAGGTAAAATTCTGCATTTCGATAAATCGTCGAAACATTCCGGGGAAATAAGAATAATACGACCGTAAAATTTGTACACCGGTGCCAGTTCCGGGTTGACACTTGGCTGGTTTTACATTGGGCATATCGAGTATTGCAGCTTTTCTGGTTGCATGATCTGACGTCTGTTACCCAGTCTAGTCACGTGGTGGTCTGGCTTCATTCTTTGAAAACTTTGTTTATTATATCGTTGATGTGTTGGTGGATTCCTTTCTGTTATGGCCTTTGTTGCAGTTAAACCGTGTTTGGATTGTTCTTTCTGAATTAAAGCCAAGGATTTTTGTTTGTCATTGCTTTAATAATGTTTTAGTGTTGAAGGTTGAGCACGAACAATATATTTTTCATTCACTTTGTCATGTGCTCTTTGCTGATGGAAAAATTCTTGTAGTAAAGGTAGTGCTTCATTATGGCTGCACCCCCTTCAGAGAAACAGAGTTTTACAAAACGTCTGGGAAGAATACTAAAAAACATGCCCAGTGTTATTTTCTTTGAAATAGGAAAACTTAATTGTCATTGCACTTTGTGTAACACGGATTTTTTCAGCGGAAAAGACGACTGCAGGCGACATATTGACAGCAAAAAACATGCAGACTTCGCCAAGGTAAAATCAAAGAATCAAAGCAGAAACGTACTTCACAAGTTTTTTGCTGGAACCCAATTTGCTGATGCCTTGTGCGGACTCTGCTGGGCCTTTGTTTAGAAAGATATAAACTGTAACCCACAGTTCATGCAGAATCAAGAAGAACATTTTAGCCTGAGGTCACTCAAAGACAAGAATGGACATAATATGGCATGGTCCTTGTAACATGGCTTGTGATAACCCAGAATTTGGTCTCCAGGCCAAGGCGATAAAGGCGGTGTTGGTTATTTTACACTGCAGTGAGGACACAGAGAATCTTCATTGTTGTTAGAAAGACCAAGACAGACCTTCTGCCAAACATGTCTGATAAATAGCTGCCAGTTGAAAAATTTGGCATGATTTCAGAGGGCAGTATTTGTCTCCAAGAATTTGTCGGATGGTTTGTTGAAAAATACAGAATAAGCATCATACTAGTTACCGCAGGAGTAAACCAGCTCGACATGATTGGTAGGGAGGATGTGGGTACTTATGCAGGCGGTATGGCTCGAACGAGTGAGTAAATACATGTTTTTTGTAATTTTTTTTTGTTACTTCTATTTTCTTTTGGGTATTCCTGAAAACCTTACCAAATTCTCGAAAATTAGTATTTTAATTCCTGAAATCAAGTGTCAAGAGTTGGCATCTCTGGTATAACCTGTAAGGAGTAACTGTGACTCGTTAGAAAACAGCAAGTTACAATTGCCTTGTCTAACAAAGTTGAGCAGGGGCACCTGTTTGACACGAACAATTACCTACCACTATTTACCCAGAAGTTGTAAACTGCCCCAGGCGTGGCATTGTTTCTAGAGTATTTTATGTTGTTACACTCCATGTTGTTATTGCTACTGTGAAAACAGAAGTGGAGCTGTGTAAGCTAACAACTGTACAATCTTTTTTCCTTTTACTTTTTAGTCCACAACAAGTACAACTGCATCATCAAGTACAACATCGACCAGTTCACAGTCAACAGCTACTAATAACCCATTTGGTGGACTATCCTCCTTGTTGACTGGAGGGCTGGATTTAGGAGGAGGTAAATATGGCTTTGGTTTAGTATTGTATCTTCTGATCAGCTAACTTCCTAATCTGCCCCACTCATTTGGTTCCACATGTGGACACTAAAGATAAGTATGGATTATGAAGTTTGGTTCTACTGTTAGTTGACTCAAATATTTTTCTCTTTGCCTTCCATACGCTTTCTTTTCGTTTGATATAGGTAAATGTGTTCTAGCTTGCCTTTGGTATGGCATGGCATGTCATTTCATAAGAGACTCCATTTATGTTTCATCATGTTAGTCAGCAGTGGTCGTTTTCTGATTGCTTTGCCCCAGCACAGCTTCGTTGGTCGCATGTCTTGATTTAGGATATTCCTTGGATTTTGAGGAAAGCCCTCATTTTATACGTGTTTGTTTTCTTTGCCATTTGGTTGCTTGTCGTTCAAGCTTAATAGTTGTATGAAAGAACTGGATAAACAGCATTTCAGTATCCGAAGGCGTGTATCAAAGGAATTACATGTAGTAGCTTTTTATACATCTATTTAATTTGAAGTCCTTCTAAGAGCAGTTTCTTAACAAAGCTGTTTCTTTGAGAAGCAGATTAGATTTAAAGCTGTTTCTTAAAAAGGCTGGTAAGATTTAAAGCCATGATTAGATTGAGATTTTGGTTGTTTATTTCAGCATTTTTGGACCGTCCCGATATGATGTATTTACTTTTATAAATAGTATTAATTACTTATATAAGAAATTATAGCAATCATTTACTAGATGACATTAAATTAAATAAAAACAGAAAGGACCACCACTGGCTTCCCATATACGATTTGGAGGTCATTAAATTTCTTTTTGAAATATATTCTTATGACAAAAATAGATTATGTCAATGGTGAAGACATTTTGAAATATGTAGTCTGCCAACTTTTTCTGTTCTACACACAAAGAACCACTTGAATATTGTCATACTTTTACGTTTTTATGAGACAGAGAGAAAGACATTTGACCCTGCACTAGAGACTCGAGAAAGACGGGTTGGTAGAGAGGTGTTTTTATTGCTTCCAATAATAAGGATCAAAAGTATATTCTGACAGTATGAAATAGAGGTAGCAGGAATATTTTGATATTTGCGATTACCTTAAAATCTTATTTTAAAATCTATTGAAATCCGTTTTGTCTTAGATTTTGATCAAATGCAGAACCAAATGGCTCAACAAGTTATTAATAATCCAGATATGATGCGACAAATTCTTGACAACCCATATGTTCAGGTATTTTACAGCTGCACCATGTTTGTATAATACACTTTTTACATACTTTTGACACCTCTTCTTACGGCATTTTTTTATTTAATCAGTATGCTGATAAGTGTTAGCAGGTGTGATAGATATTGTTATTCGGAATAAAAACATTAGCAATAACTGCTGGAATAAAAAAAGCACTAAATGGGACTGTGGTTAATGGTACACTGGTAAGGAATTCCGGACAGGATTAGAGTTATTCATGGTGTTTTGGATAGGTCTAGTGGGCAGAGTTAGAGGACAAAATGTAATCAATGAAGATTATTTAAAGTTTTGGGACACCATTTGAATTAAAGGAAAGGTAATAGATGTAAGAGCCTAGAGTAGACAAACGTATTCGGTTGCTGCACTGGTAATAGGTAGCCAAAATTAAATCGTTATTCTAGGTACCAACATCAGAATCTGACAAAGACTTGACAAAGAAAATTTTAGCAGAAAGAATGCTGTGAATTTTTTTTGTACACCAAGCATTTTCTTTTGCAGTTGACTTGAGAGAGATAATTTCACAAGAAAAACTCAAGTTGTTTTCTTAATAGTAAAGGGTTTTTTTTATTAGAAATAAAATTTTTGTAATATTTGAAGGAGTGGATGTTTAACAGGTCAGTTGCATGGTAGGAGTTTGGAAGAATTGTAAATTAGTTGTAACTTTGAAAGTTATGTTATTAACAGAAATTTAAGAACTGATTTTTCCAGCGTGTCTTTAGTTGTTTTTGAATTGACTTAACGGATTTGCAACTAAAAAGTGAAAACTGAGAACATTGTTCAGACAAGAGTATCATGACATAGAGATGTTAATCTAAAATGTTTCGATAAGCTTTCCTCTCTGGTACCAGGTCAGTTTGTGCCAACTGCCAATATCTTCATCCTTATGCATTTATTGCCACATGCTGTAATATATCTTTCTGTAAAATGTAGGGTTTTTTCTTGAACGGCGAAGATGTGAAATTCTTTGGCCTTGGTGGTTTTCTCCTTCATATGACATAACTATTTTAAAGTCCTAGGTAAACTTTTATATCTGTGTTTAGCTTTCTTCTCATGTGTTCGTAAGTTGCATGTCTTAGTGCCTTCGTATAGTTTTCCAAACAAGATTAGCGTCGTACACCAAGGTGTGAATTGACTGTTAAGATCAACTGTGTTAAAAAAGCGAAAATCGGAATATTGAGACTGTGTTTTAGCTTCTATCCAATGTCGATTGCAAGGAAATTTATGGGGATGCCAGCAAATAAACCTTTTTAAGGTAGTAGCAACAGATATATGTTTTTTGACCCATTTTTTTCTATACATTTAGGGAATGATGTCCAATCCAGAACTTATGAGACAGATGATGATCAGCAATCCAAACATTCAACAGCTTATGGATGTATGTATCTACTCTTGATTAACGTAATGTAGACGTCAGTTTTCCATAACCTCTTTCTTTACTCAAAGTAAAACTTGGCATGATATTTACTGCAGAGATTTTAGGCAAACGAACTCATTTTTACAATACCAGATATTGAAGGTGAGTGGGTTGGTAATGAATTTCCACCTTGAGCAAGTCAAATTTTATGGACCCAAAGTTTCTGTAGTAGCATGCCAACTGAAAGCGCAATTGCTCAAAGAGCAGTTCGCTTTGAAAAAGTTGCCGATGTTAGTGTGTACTCTGTCTCATAATGCACAGTTACAGTACGGCAATTTAATAACACCTCATTAAATGCATGAGTTCGATTTACTGACATTCAGCTGCCCTATGTTTCCCACTTCTAACGTATTTACTATTAGCTGTTTTTATTTATTGGTGATTCGGAATTCTTGCCTGCATAGAATATCTACACAGTTTAGTGTTACTCCATTTAATGTGGACATTTGCTAGTTAACAATAGTCTTTGGAATAATCACCCATAAGAAGTTTGCTTGAACTCAATAGTATTAATAACTTGCATAAAATTGTTAGTCGTGTTTTTTGATGTAATAATGCGTTACGTTGTCATTTTTCTGCCGTTGTAGAGAAACCCGGAATTATCTCACTTACTTAACAATCCAGACTTGTTACGCCAGGTATGCTACTGAAGTCATTTTCTCCGTGTTGCATTTGTTGCTGATCTTGCCGAAGTACTTGTGTTCCCTTAACAAGAAATTTTTTGTTGGACAAATCAAAAGTCGAATTGAAATCTTGGTTCGACTTCACACCTATTATTTTACAGCATCTTTGGAATACAGTTGTGTAGAGAAAGTCAGTGTGTCTTGAATAATGAACTTTTGCGTTGTGGTCATCCTGCATGACGTATGAAAGAGTTGCAATTCTGAACAGAACTTCTTCAGTAAAATTTCCGTTCAGAATTGCAACTCTTTCATAGTCCTGTATACGTCCATTATAAGTTTTTAAAATCATATTGCTCTTTGCTAAGTTTCCGTTTGACAATTATTCGACAACATCCGTATTTCCTTTTTTAGTTGCTGGAATCCTTTCAACTACCTTCATGTTTTATGGTCATTTGTTGTTGTTGTTGTTGTTGTTGTCAAATCAAACTGTCAGTTTTGACTCTGGGTTTGAAGCCGGGTGCTGATGTAGTTTTCCCCCGGGTTCATAAACAAATACAATTGAAAACGATACTGGATGCAATTTGCAGTGAAAGTGCAAAGTGTTCCCTTGTTTATGTTATATTTATTTTTTGTTCTTATTTGATATAGACTTTTGAGATGGCAAGGAACCCAAATATGATGCAAGAAATGATGAGAAACCAAGACAGAGCTATGAGTAATCTTGAGGTATGGCTTGGAAAAATTTTCATATATCTTAGCTACAACGCAAACCCTGTGACCTGAAGAGACCTGGAGATGATAATATGTTAGAAGGTTTTGTTTTGTTTGCCCTTTCTTTTGATCATGCATCAGACTCAATGCTGTGGGCAGTGGTTTGTTATGGCAATTTCTGTGCGTTTTTCTACACCCTCATCTTGACACACATTTTTGTCAATGATATTGTCTTATCTCAGTTGTAAATGTATACTTGTTTGCTTAATTGCCCTCTTTTTATCATTGAGACGGGCATTTTATATTAGCAAACACTAAAACAGAATTTACTCTCATTTCATCAAAAGGTTTGCATATCCTTTATGTCCAGTATAGAGTTGAAATTTCTTAAAAGTATTAGTATAGTCAAATATACCAGTTGTTGTGTTATTAAAGATAGAACACTAAGGATATCATTTATGCAAAATAAAGGGGGGGGGGGGTAATAATGAAAGAGTTTTGAGAGGGAGGTTTCACCGGCAGGAAAATTAAACCGAGGCTGTTTGACTTAATTCCAGTAAGCAAAATTTGAGACCACGTGCAATCTGACCTTGGAGTTATTGGGTATACAACATTTTGCAGTATTGCTTAGTTTATCTCACCAACCATGATATATTAAAGGACAAAGCTTCATGAGCAAACCCATTATTTAGAAATTTCTTACGAATGGACTGGGGTTTGCATTCCTTAACAAGTAATGAAATTGCCTCGCTGGAATGGTGACCTTATCGAGGGGCAACATGCTCACCACCCATCTTGCAAATATGAATGCCAGTTAACCAAGGGAGGCCATTTTCATGTAGAAAATGTGACCATATGCCCACTGTTGTATTGATTCATTCTTCTGAAAGCCATGACAGTGACCCTCAAAAAGATTACAAACTGTTTTTATAATTTTATTAATTATTAATATATTTTTAGAGCCTACCTGGCGGTTTTAATGCCCTTAGACGACTGTACACCGACGTCCAAGAGCCTATGATAAATGCAACTTTGGAACAGGTATATGTTTTTTTATTTTAAGCATATTTTGCTTATTTTGGTTAAATTACAACTATTTCAAGAACTACCAAAGAGGTATGGCAAAGCTTTGCTTATAAGTCGTTAATGACGAGGACGAAGTCTCGATAACATTTGACACAAACTTTCTCGAACTATTATTCATGAATTGAACAATACGAACTCACGCTGAGTCATTATGATTAAGAACTTTCGTGCTTAATCGTAGAACATTGGAACATACGATTGTATCTATGTTTATTTATTTGGTCTTTTTGTGGATTTGTTCAGGTTAGGCTTTTCATTGTTTTATCATTTAGAAACTGGCTAGAATATTTGAATGTGGAAAGAGGACGATTTCACAATATATCGAGAGGATATTGTATTCAGATATACGAGAAACTATACGAGATTTTTATGACAATTAGAGAAGAAATTGTGATTATTGAAGAAACTTGTTTTCAACCAATTCGAGTTCGTCCATCACAACAATTAATGTGTTTGGTTCTATTTTTTAAACAGAGAAATGAAGGCAGTTATTGAAAGAGAAACATTTAGCACTCAAAGTTGCCATATTTTTTCAATTGCATTTTTCCACTGACCAATTCAGCGCTCTTCTATGCCACTCTTGATAGATGGCTATTTGATAATAAGGACTTGATTCTGTAAAATCTTTTTGGCCAGTTTATATATATATATATAGTATTTTGTCTTAGACCTTTTTTCCAAATAAAAATTTCACCCGTCTCTGTAACGGTCGTTGTTTTCACTTACATCTGTGACTACTTCCAGTAATCTCTCCAAACTTTACACGGTGGCCTTCACAACCACCCCACAGAAACATACAGTTGTAAATATTTATAACATCTCTTCTCACTGTCTTCCCTCCATCGACGGCATCATTTTTTCATTTTGTTATACCTTTATATTAAAAAAGATTATGCTGCAATGGGTAGCGCGGTCTTGAGCCTTATCATCGGTATTTATTCAAATTTCTTTTCTCCTTAAAATGAAAACTCAGTATGAGAGGGACGAGTTAAGTATGGCCTCGTGGATATTAGCAACCTCTATTTGCACCGCACAACTGATGAGCTCAAAGGATTTGGGAAATTAAACATTACTGGTCTGCCTTATTTCTAGAAGAAGGGATGAAAGTGTAGAAAGTAGTACTTTGATGTCCAGAAGAGTGAAGGAAGGAAAATAGGGACAAACAGATGTCTATAATAAAAGTAAATAAAGAATTTGATAAAAACATATAAAAGAAATTGGACAAGTGGGTTTTTTACAGGAGGACTTCAGTGATAGAGACATTCGTTGACTCAACGCAGAAGCTGGATGATGAAAAGAAGTGTAGAAAAAAATGGGCTGCTGTTTGACCTGATTTTTTCAGATAACTTTAAGAAAAACTACCTTGTTGTTTTTCATATTTTTTCATTTCCATTCGAATTTGATTTGAATGCGAACCCTGACCCCCTCTAAAGCAAAATTTTGTTTAAGAGTTAAAAAGATTTTCGTTTAGGACCAGTGTGTTTGATATCACATGGGCAGGTATATTTCATTTTCTTAGTTAGTGAGTTTTTGTGGTATTACCCTATACAAAAGTTACGTCTTTTCTTGCTGTATTGGACGCATGCCTTGTTACGAAGTTGAGTTTGGTGTTGTTGGAAAGCAGTGGTATGATCTTTGTATGGCAGAGCAATAGATTAAGGATTTACTTGTAGGATAAAAAAGAGATGCTAAAGGTGACAGTCGCCCTAAACCTCTGACAGACTTGTTAAAAAGTGGATAAAGGTATGAAAGAGACTCGAGACATTGCTTCATTAGTTACATTAGAAGGATCTTCCTTAGATCGAGATGAGACGTGTTGTACAGTTCTCTGTAAAATGAAAGCTGAGATATTAACGTAGTAGAGAATTCATGTCATAAGGCCTATTGATTCAGCGCTTACCAGTTTTTTTTTCAAGTTAGCAGTTATGATAGTATGATTATCACAGGTTAATATTCTCATTCGTAGATGCAGTCAACTTTACAAAATAATCCACTTACAGCCCTGCTCGGAGGACAAGCCAGTAAGTGATTTGTAATTGGTGTTCTTATCCTTACTTGTATTTAACTTTTTGCTGCTTCAGTAAATATCAAATGTTTATTTGTTAATCAAGTGCATTGCCTGCTGGATAGTGTTATAATGTCTAGGCAGATGATACACATTAAAGATGGTCATGATCACGTTAAAGGTCACAATCAATCAAGACCATTTTTATATACGCTGTTTTAATTTGCGATGGAAAAGTATATGCAATGCTAGTGAAACAGCGTTGTTCTTTTTTACATTTTTGTATTTCGTGGCAGCCATTAGATACCATCATTGATTCCATACCTTGACACGGGTACCCCTTTGTTATTGTTAACAAATTCACCGAACAGCCAATACACCGCTGTAAAGCAGAAAGTACCCCTTAAGAACAACATTGAAACGACAAAACTGAAACATCGTAAATTCTGTTTTACTTGTGAGTGTGAAAGAATTACCAAGCCAACTGGACAAATTATCCAGTTTGCCCCCAGCATCGTTTTTCTTAGTAATACACATATATAGAACAGACCCGTTTAGTGTTAAATACGAAAACGCATCTAGCAAGTCATTTTTTGTAGCTAATAGTTCCCAGAGAACTAGTTTCTGATCCAGGTAGATAGAGTTGTTACAGTTTTTAAACGAGTAATTTTTTCTTGAATGGTGTGCAACAGGTCGGTTTGAGTTACATATGTAGATTTGAAGTAGATATGAACAGTGGAACGAAAATTAATTCCCAAAATTCATTCCCAAAATTCGCTTTTGACAATTTATTTTGAAAACCCCCTTTAAATCAAAAATGATTTCCAAAAAAATAATCGGTATATGTGTTTAATTTGAAACTGAAAACGTTAATTAGAAATGACCAATTATAAATGGAAATGAGTTGTTACGTAGTTTTCCTTTGTGGTACTTAACGCAAGCCAGTTGTAGCTTGAACATATCTTCTTGAACTCCTGGCCCCTTCCTTACCGATTTTTTTATGCAACAGATTCAACTGCAGGTATTGCTTCTGTTATTATTAATATCTCGTCATTATCACCATAGCGTCATCGCTATTCTCCTGTTATTGCCCCTACCCCGTCGTTGCTCCTATCATGTCATTGCTGCTGTTTGCATAATAGCCACCCTCACCTCAACTTTTTACAGCTATTATTATACCTGAAATACCGTATGGAATATCATATATATAACTTTAGGGAATATACAATTAATATCCATCGATTATGTACAGCCATGGTGTTGTTATCCATTACTTTAAAACTTCACTCTCTTGTTTGGTTTTTTAATGTTGTCCACAGATCGGACTACTGACCAAAGTACAACACAAACAACCGAAAACCCACAAAGGGGCACAGAAAATACTGCTCCCCTTCCAAATCCTTGGGGTTCTGGTAGCCAGACAGAAAATAATACTACTACGCAATCGACAAGTTCTAACACAGGGTCTGGGACCGGAACAACGCCAGCTACCACTGGACCAGCAAATCCATTCAGGTATATTATTTCGTAGAAGAGTTGTTCATTTATGCCTTTGTTTTATGATATTAAAAAATCTATTTCGGCTTTCGCTTAGATCCCTAGTGATAATGGATAATTTGATAATGATAATTTTGTTGTTGCGCACATGTGTAACATAGCTGTTCTGAAACAATAAATAGCTATCCGTTGTTTCGGGTTAGAAAAGCACCTGTCTTAACATATATACAAAGGATATGGCGTGTCGCCTTTTTTCCCTTTCACCATTGGACTAGAACCAATAAGCTAAATTTTAAAGCAGGCTCGAGTAGCTGCAGGCTTGAATAGCTTCCGGTTCGAATAGCTTCCGGTATGAATAACTTCCTGTATGAATAGCTGCACGCTCGGTTGCCCAATTTTTCATTAGTATTGTTTGGAAGATTACCTTTAACCTTTTTCTTACGTGTGGAGAAGGGACTAAGTACATTTGCTGCACTGGAAGATTAGAATATCGGTTAATGGCCTTTTTTGAGTATCGGAATCTGAGTTGACATGCAAAGGACCGGAACAAAAAAAAACAACACCAAGATTTTGAAAATCCAAATTATTGCTATTGCTAATGAGGGCTATTCTGTAGTGGTTTTAATGTATTTGTCGTAGTGTTTGTGTTATTATGTTTGTGGTCATTTTGTTAAACCATAATTTTCTTGTAACTATAACAAGTCAAAATGTTTATATTGCAAAGCAGAAAGGGGTCTTAAACTTGCATTTACAGATGACAACGAATTTTTTTACTGCCAAAAAGAAGTTATCTGCCCCAAAGAAATAATAAGGGAAATGTTACAGTTTACCGACCTCGTATGAATCTGTATTTTGCAGTCGTTGATATTTTTGGCCCTTTTGAGTTTTGGCCGCCATTTATTTGGCTGGCCCCTATTTGGCTGGCCCCTATTTGGCTTCTTGATTTGGCCCCATAGTGACAATAGACATTGGACATTGTACAGCCCTCGTTTTCTGCATGCCCGGTAATATAATGTGTACTACGTTTAGTTAATAAATATAGTATTCTATGACTCGTGTGCTTTTGTAGGATTTTGGGTGTTTTTTGTTCCTTGGACAGATTAATTATATTTTTAAAACATTACAGAGTTAGTGTTATAGTTGGATAGAATGTAATTAATTTTTGAAACTGAATCTTTGATTTGGTATAGATGTATAAGGAATATATTATTGTTTTCATGTTTTGTCAATTAGGAATTTTCCCTATGAGAATGGATAAGCTTCTCAAGTTGGTATTTAATTATGTTGAAGTTCGCAATTACCTTGTTGTGTGGCTCTGAGTTGTGCAGAAAAAGGCTGGAAGTTATTCAGTCACCATAATTCACCAACATGATGTTTATTTTATTCTTTGATTGTTTTCATATTTTTGTCTTACCTATTTGCAATTTTTTTGTTAATTGCCCTTTCTTTTTCCCCATCAGTCTTCTCGGATCTCAGTCTGATAATGTTTTCCAGTCGCCCGGTTTCCAGAGTCTAGTCCAGCAAGTTGCTTCCAATCCCCAGTTTTTGGAGAGAGCGACACAGTCCCCAGTTATGCAGCAGTTTTTATCATCAATGAGACAAGATCCAGCTGAACTAGGATCGGGGGTAGGTTTAAATGAAAATGAATCTTGCGAAATATCTAACCAGAAAAGTAGAGTGTGTTTCGGCATATTTTTTTTTTGTGACAAGTGGGTTAAATAGAATCAAGACTTGGTCGAGGAACGCTATGGGTTACAGTCAATTAAATGCGTTGACCATGCTAGTCATTCATTCGGAACTTTTTGCCAGTCTAGAGGGAGTTGATGAAAAAGTCATTGACAAATTTGGGAGACTGAAAAATAGACGGGTGAACTTTTTATTTTTTTACAAACTGATTTCAGATAACCCCTTATAAGCTAGAAGTAATTATTCGTTAGTAAGTGACCGAATTGCAGTGGGAATTCACTGGAGAATGATGCAAGTGCAATGGTACTTTTTTCATAATTATGAAATGGATGAAAAAAGTCCCCTTTTTATAATTATGAAAACAACAGAATATACTTGCATCACAGACGAAACTCTGCCTGCACCCAAATACTAAATACTCGTCTTGTTCGGGGAATTGAACAGTTTACCTATATGTCAAGTAGCATAAGGACCGTAGGAATACGAATTCATATCTTAACGATTGAAAGACAGAACTATTTTTCAGGGGCGCACATTGAGGGACCTGAGACATCCCCAGTAATTCCAATATTTTGAACTTACAGGATATTTCCAGTGGTCCACTGTATTTCAGGTTCATATTTTTCTTGTTATGACTGCTGTAAAATTTTAAGTTGTGACAGAGAAGGGCGATTTCAGCACGTTTTACCTATAGATTAAATGCTGCTACACAGTGTATTTTTTGAATTTTGAAACAATTGGTTGTTATTTATCGTTCAGTAAATGAAGCTTTTAAGTCTGTTGAAAGTATAACGTCAAGATTATTAATGATAGTATTGATTTACGTTTATTAAAGTTACGTGCAAGTTTCACTTTTATATTGTAGATGACGTCCCAACTGGGAACTGTACTTGAACGGGTAAGGTACTTTGTAAAGCTATTATAACCAAACCTTCACCTCATGTTTCTAATGTAGCCCTCATAATTTTGTTAAGAGCTTATTTCGAAATATGAAACATGATATACATTGAAAACAATCAGTCACCACTAATCCTTTGCGGCCAATTAGCTTTCTCCCCATAGCAATTTTCAGTTCTCCCTCAATAATCCCTCTCTGCTTCTCCTAACACTGAATACCCATTGACGAGAGTCAAGCTATGCCACTGCAAAACACCTTATCTTATTTATGGTCGCTGTAAGGACTTGCTACAAGTTAAGCAAGAATTTTTCAGCCAGTTAAGAGTCTAGCGTTTTTGCAATATTTTTGTATATGAAATCTGAATGGTAGACTGGCGATGGAGTCGGTAGGTAGCGGACGTAAAGATAGGAATAGCAAATCCGGTATTAGTGGATGGAACATGTACTCAAGCTTAACAAGTTGCATTTTTACAATAATAGACTGGAGCATGTAAGGAAACTTGAAGTTTTATCGATACAAAGGAGGAACCTGTTGAAAGGAGTCGAACTGGAAATAGTGTTTTGTTGATGAATGTTCGTTGGAGAAAGGATAAGACATCCATGATGATAGGGTACTTGTTGTTGTGTATGTATAGAACGAGATTAAAACGTCAAGCCTGATCTAAACCGAGTCCCAGCTCTAAGAAAATAAGTATACTATGCTATTTTATGGTGCTTGTATATAAAGAGAAAAGTGGTAGTGGTAATTGAGAAACTGGAAAACAATTGGCTCTGGATGATAACGCTAGCTTTTACCTGCTCGGATTTGTGTAGGAGGTGGGAGTTGTTGAAGAAGCGGGGTGAATGGAACATAGTTAACACGTACTTCAGACTAATTGTGAATAAATTAGTTGAGACAAATCTTATTAGATTATCATAACATTTGGTAATCTCTCATTTTTCCTCATGTAAATATTTCCAACCCTATATTGCCTACTTTGTTTCTTTTATGTGCCAAAAAGTTGTTTATATGAACCCAATTTTTAAAGAGTTGGATCTCCATTACATGAATTTAACCCAGTGAATAGAAACTCTAAGCAGGATCTGTAGATACAACTACTGACCAGTTTGATTTAAGTGGCTGCATGCATCAGAAAGCTCCATTTCTTTCCAGGCATTTGGTCACACAATTACGATTTATTTTCTTTGCTTATGAAGTCATATTAGTTTTTTTTCCACTTTACACTTGTTTTACAGATATGGTCATTACAGCAACTCAACATGTTGTTCTAGCCACCTTATTTTGCTAATATGACTTTACTATGTAGATAGATATACCTTAGTTTTGGCGGCATAGATGATAGACAACTAGTTACTTTTTGTTTCTTTGGTAGCCTTTATTGGTCGTTAGTACGTTTTTTAAATGGTAGTTTTAAACACATGTGTAAGTATTGTTACTATTTTTACTTCCGTTTAAATAGGCAGTATTTTTAATGATAGATTTAATAAATATACAGTGTTCAACAGCTCGTAAGTGGGGTACATGCCTTGCTTTTCGTTGTTTTTATGCATGATCATTCGTAGAAAAAAAAGACAGAAGTTAATATATTACCTTATTTATTTCTGCATTATATTGCTACGAGGAAAGATTATCGTTTTCGAAAGAAAGTTGAGTTGTTGAAGGGAAAGAAGTCATTATTATCTCCGTGACACTCAAGCCTGCTGACACATCCTTCTTGCTTCTTACGCCAACAAGGCTGCTGATCACAAGAAGGAGAAGGAACTTCTGTAGATTCATCCCACTTAGTTCTACTTGTTTTTATTGCACTAGCCTCGTCTTTTGTTTCAGATGAGAGACCCTGCTGTACAAAGAGCAATGACCAATCCACGTGTTATCCAGGCAATTTTACAAATTCAACAGGGATTTCAGCAAATTCAGACAGAAGCACCAGAACTACTGCCATTGTAAGATTAATTCGCCATATCATTATACGAATTAATTTCATGTTAGTTTATAATTGCTTTTGGTGATAAGACTTTAAAATTTTCCATCCAGTATTTTACAATAGATGAGATCGTTGTCGTGTAATTTCGTGTAAAAAAGATGCCTTTAACCCAGCAACATCATACTTGGAATTGAACTGGCTAGTAAGAACTCCACGTATGCATGATTTGGTAGGTTATGCAGTTGTAGTTGTAGTAATGGCAGTGGTAATAGTAGTAATAGTAGTAGTAGTAGTAGTGATATTACTAGCAATAGTAATAGTAGTAGTAGTAGTAGTAGTAGTAGTAGTAGCAGTAGCAGTAGTAGTAGTAGTTGTTGTTGTTGTAGTAGCAGTAATAGTAGTAGTAGTAGTAGTAGTAGTAGTAGTAATAGTAGTAATAGTAGTAGCAGCAGTGGTAGTAGTAGTAGTAGTAGTTGTTGTAGTAGCAGTAATAGTAGTAGTAGTAGTAGTAGCAGCAGCAGTGGTAGTAGTAGTAGTAGTAGTAATAGTAGTAGTAGTAGTAGTAGTAGTAGTAGTAGTAGTAGTAGTAGTAGTAGTAGTAGTAGTAGTGTTATTGAGATAATGAGGAGGTTGGGATGGAATTCCGAATCTATTTTGTTTTCAGTGGATTGTTATAAATCTGTGCCTTCACACACCCCCCCCCCCCATCCTTCCTGGTACATACATCTACCATTGTGCAAACCAATTGTAGCAAGGCCTTTTAATCCGTGTTTACGTTAAAGATGAACTTAAAACAGATTCTATTGCATTCCATATTTCCTTTGTATTGTAGATTCACACAGGGAGGAATTGGCAGCTTTAGTACTGGAACTGGATCGTCGACAAGTGCAACCCCGACTTCAACCTCCACTTCAACCCCCCCAACATCAGTACCCGCACAAAGTACCCAGCAGCCAAGCTCGACACAATCTCAAGCTAATAACCTTTTCACACAAATGATGCAAGGAATACTACAGCAGCAACAGCAACAAAATCAGCAACCACCAGAAGAAAGATTCCGATCCCAGTTAGAGCAACTGGCTGGTATGGGATTTGTCGACCGAAGTGCCAACATTCAAGGTAGTATTGCAATAAAAACTTCTCACTTTTATAGATAAGAGCCGAAGTAACTGTTTACTTATACTGGTGGACATTTTTTTACCAAAATGTGACAAGGCCTTGGGCACATGTTTTTGGGGCTATTTTTTTCACGCTGATTTTTTAAATCAGGTCCATTTTGCCGAGTCACATCAAGTTTTGTCGCTAGAGATAATGCCTGTTATGGTCAGAATAGGCAGGTATCTCAATTTTTTTAGTTTTTTCTAAAAAGTTACCTTTGAACTTTATGAATGCCTTTCCAAATTTCTAACATGGCCACCAGATGATGTTGCAAAAACTTCGTTCTGTTAATTTTGTGACAAGTTTACATATTCTTCAGAAAAAAGAGGCCTCGTATTTTGACAGAAGGGCATATCTAGCATATTTAGGAATCCATCTGGGAGATCAAGACAAGTCATGGGCGCCATTTGTTAGAGCTCGCTTCATTTATAGACTATTAGAATGCCAAAGTGTCATCTAAGATTTGAAATGCCTATGGTTTCGCATGAGCCATCAAATGACACAAATGACTCCGATTTTTGCTTGGTGGAAACGAAAGGTTTCAATAAGAAAAATCGACACAAAATTAAACCCTGCCGTTTGCCATATTGTCAGTTCCACAGTCGGATCTTCACCCTTTGCCAGTCATAAGGGACCTATCTTCACTGCAAATTGCACCATTTCATGGAATCTACAAAATTCAGCAAAAGACACTGAGCACACAGAGTCTAAAATTCAGATTCATGACCAATTTGGTACTGCGACTTGAAATTCTTGTATGTCTGTAAAATTGATGATGAATACAGCCAAGAAACATCAGAAATACCTCAGTCGTTTCACCAGGGCATGAATCAAATTGAGCTGAATGATCCAATTTGGGATCTAAACCTCTCGGAAGATCAATCTCAAATTTTAGCATTAAGCGTGGAACAATTGTATGCTACAACAAATCAAGGGAAAGCTCATTTCGACAGTTCTTTCAAGTTAAGGACTCATTTGTTTTTTGTGCAAATGTAAAGAATCGTCTGGTTGAGCTGGCCATTAAATATTTTCATGCATTTGGGTGAAGACTTTTTCGATTCATCAAAGGGAAGCGTGGAGCCTGTTTTACTTCATAATAGTAATATTTTAGGTTATATCCGTATGGCCCTTTCAGTGTATGCCAAGGAAAGCTATAGCAAGGTAAAAACTGTTTTCTTTGTTGGACTATGATAAACACAGATGGGTCATATGTGTGGATTTTGAAATGGTGAATTTTTACTTGTCCAGCAAAGAGATAGCCGGCTTGGTGGAATAACCGGGTTCCTGGGATAGCCGGGCTACTGTGGCAGCCGGACATGAGACTGGACCCAGAAAGAGTAGAAAATCACAGCATCTCCTAGTTGGGGAGCATAATATCAAATAAAAAGCCTTAGTCAGCTAAGATAAGATCATTTTCCCACCACTTGACATTAGTTGAAGCAATTTGTCAAAGTTCTTGATAAAGAAGGACAGTGTATATTTGAGGTCATCATTTACAGGAAAGACAAAGTGGTAAGGGAAAACTAGAAGCTGGTATTTTTTACGGTTCTCAAACACGGAAATTGATTGATGATGAGGACTTCACTGATTAAGTATGTGCTTAAGGACGTGTGGACTGCAGTTGTTGTACACAATTTCCTTGCTAATAGAAAAGCTGAGAACTATGAAGAGGTTAGTAAAAAGGCTTCTCAGGCCTTACTAACCACATGGATGTAATAGGAGTATCAAGGTACATTTTCTGTTGAGTCACCTTAAACAGTTTACAGAAAACCATGGTTATTTTAGTGATTAACAAGATGTGAGGTTTTACCAGGATCTCAAGCTGATGGAGGAACGTTGTAAGCGAAGATGGAGCATTAACGTACTAGCTGATTACTGTTGGAGTATCAATAGAGATAAGTCATTTAAGAAACACAGGAGAGTTTACAAGAAAAGTAGATTTATGCCTTTGTATGATAAGCGTTTGTGAATCAATTAGCATTTCATAGGTTCTCAGATGTGCAAAAGCTTGTTACTATTTAGGTTTTCTTTTAATGCTTATGTTTCCTGGACTATCTACTTGTCGTAATTTTTTAATGATGATATGCAACGCTTCGATCTATATTACCTACAAGAGTATATTTGATGAAAGTATCAGAATATAGGTGGCTTATCAACTCAAATCACAAAGCACCATTAATTTAAGAGAGAAAATTTGGATTTGTGTCGTTAGGTAATAAATTCGCTAATAAAAAGTATTTCTGGGTTAAATAATGAAGATTGACACTGCTAAAAATTCACTTTTGATATCACTGGATTGACTTGATTTTCAGAATCCGCGTAAAAAGTAGCCCAGAAACCTGTGTCCATAGCTTAGTAGCATTGTCGAAAAAACTGTTCACTGGTGTTATTGGCACCGTGTTTTTGATTGATAGTGGTTCCATGAATGGAAAAGAATCGTTAGTAGATTTTGGAAGGAATTTGTATTAGTTTAATTGTCATTGGCCGATTATCGTATTATCGTAAAAGTTTGATTGGTTCATTACATTGTATATGCGGTATCGTACACCGTTAATGTTATTGTTTTTTTATTTGACATGATTTTCATGGTCAGTAACTATTAAAAGTTGTCGAGTCATTTAGGTGACTAAGGGTTATCAATGGTAACTTTGTAATAGAATTTTTAATAGAAGTTATGCTGGTTCTGAGCAAATCCCTAGATTATTGTATGGACCTTCTCACTCACTCCCTCGCTCTCTCCCTCGCTCTCACCCTTGCTTTCTTTCTCTCTCTCTATTTCCATCCCTCTCTCGCTGTCCCTCCCTCCCGCTCTTTCTCCCTTCCTCCCGCTCTTTCTCCCTTCCTCCCGCTCTTTCTCCCTTCCTCCCGCTCTTTCTCCCTTCCTCCCTCTCTTTCACCCTCCCTTTCTCCCTCCCTTTCTCTTATCCCCTCTCTCCCTCTTTCTTTTTCCCTCTCTTCCTCTCTCGCCCTCTGCCTGTTTGACTGCCTGTCTTTGTGAGAGTTAGTTGTAAATATGAACCATGTGTAAATGTCTGTATTTATAAACTCTGCTGTTGCTTCTGAAACTTCGAAATGACTGTCCCAATCCACAGTATAAAGGAGCGTTCTTAAATAAGGTTGTTTTCATTTGTTGTTTTAATTTATTATACAACTGACTATTGTTGAACATTTGACATTTATTTTTAACCTTTGTTTTTTTCAGCATTAATTGCAACAGGTGGGGATGTAAATGCAGCAATAGAACGTCTTCTTCAATAACGAGGGTCAATAGCCATTACGTAACAGAGCAAGATTCGTGTTAAGCAGACTGACTGGATGCAGACATTCTGATGGACCTAAAATTTCCAGAGTCAGTAGATGAATAACCGGCGCGAGTTGTTTAATGGTGATGCAGATCAGTCCCAATATTGACTATTACTTTAGAAGGGATTTTATTGGTTCTTGTTAATTTTTTGCGCCATTAGTTAACATGTATTTGGTTGAAAAAAGCCATAGTGTGTGTTGTACAGGGATTCGGTCACATTTATTTTCGTAGCAGCTTCTTGTCGCATATTTCCCCTTGTTGAGCCTCATAATAATAATAATAATAATCTATAAGATAACTCAAATTGCATGGTGCATTTTTAATTTGTTGCTTTAGCCTTGTGGCGCATCCTTTGGTTTTATGAAGCATAAAATTTGTGTAAACTATTATATTAAGTAACTTTTGGTTATAATTGCCCGTTCTATTTTTCATGGATTGTCAGGACAGTGTTTGAAAAAGAAGAAATACCTGCTGAGGAACGACGGGGATCACATAATAACATTTGGTGGTTATCTAACGGAGAACGAAAAGTAATTCTGATGACGCTTTCTCTTCTCTAAAAGTAACTCTGACTGATTCCCAGTGACACAAGTAATATTTTAATAGGATTTTGAATACATTTTCTAGCCTGTTTTGTTAGAAATCCGTTGCGTTCATGGTAATCCCATTTGTAGCGATGGCCTGTGAAATGTGCTTGAAAATTCCCGGATTCTTTAGTTGCCCCAACGTAACCTTCTGAAATTGATTATGTAGCCGACCCTTTATCGCCATCAGATGCGTACCAAATGCAACGAGAAATAATTGGGCCAACATAGCTTTTGCAGGGTTGGCGTTTGGATGTATTGAATAAACGATGGTTGACAGGGCCATAATCTTAACAAGGCAAGTGGTTGGATACTTGGGAGTTTTTATCAAGGGACAGGAAATGTATTTTGTTGAAAGATAGGTATCAGTAACTGAATCAATAAGATGCTAGAAATCTGTTGAATATTTCTTTAAAGATTGCGGCAGATAAAAAAATGCAGCCCATATATATATATATATATATGGGTTGCATTTTTTTACCCAATGTTTACAAAGCAATATGTACTTGCTTGTAGCTGAGCCACATTAGGTAAAGGTAAGGACTTAAATGCAAGCGTTTTAAGACCCAGGTCTTTGTCCCGCACCACCAATCATTGTTCCTTTTTCCTATTTAGAGTAGATAATGTCTTGGACTAGCCACGGCTATTGCCTTTAGGCCGGGAGGAAAGCGGGAGATGGATCTTTATCGTAGCTGTTAATTAGTTAACGAGTCACTATCATTTCTCCTCTGTGTCCCCGGTAGCTTGGGGGTTGCAAACCCATCTTCGTTACTCACTTAAACAAACCCTTCAACGAGCTTAGTGAGACACCTTCGAACATTTTCTATACATGTGATACGTTTCTTTAGAGTTTGGATACAGACACACTGGGCATATTCGAGGTGGGGGCAGATCAGACCCTGATACAATAGAACAAAATTATATTATATCCAGATGGGGATAGCTTCTTTGTGTGGAATCACTTCTCACGCCCTGCCAGCTTGAAAAATGGCCATTAAAACAGAGTCGTCGTCTTTGAGTTTGAAAAACACTTCCAATTTAGGACGTGATTATTTGTGTCGAATTCTTACATTTCTTCTTGTTAGTCTTGTGTGTAAGTGTTAAAGGCTTTCATGAGATCCGTAAAAGTAGTATACGAAGTTACGTCGTTGCCCAGAATTTACGTCAATTTATCGAATACGTAATATGGCTGCTGTACTGTGGAGCGACCTGTTAGAAATCCACATTGCTTTTTACTGAACAATTTGTTTCCGGTCATGTGTTGTATAAGATTTACTCTGACTATTGCCTGTACGATTTTACAAGCAGTGGTAATAAGACTGATGGATCTGTGGATTCGTACCATTTTTTGACTCCCCTCTTGAATACTTCAGAAATGTCGGTATCTTTCCATGCCGGTGGCTGTGCGGAACATAATGGCTAAGGGTAGAGAGATTGATCGTTTGATCACTTTTAGAAGCCACGGATAAAACCCATGAGACATACGTGATCTGAATATTTTTAGTTTGCTGAGAAGTTTTCAGTAGAAATGTGTATACAGCTTAACACCTTGCATATGATCACCACCATCCCTCCGTAAATACATTATTGTGTGGCCTAAGACCGGCCTCCTTCCTGAAATTGTCAAACTCACTTTAAACTCCAGTAAGCTTTCCAGTCTGGAGCATAGTTCTAACATTCTAGCATCCTACTTTGGCCTTCCCTTTCGACTTCGGGGAATCCACTATTACGACGGTGACACCCGTTTGCCTTGGTCAATGCCCATCACAACTCCATCAGTCTGTTTCATTCATGTCACCGCTTATGGTTAATTCTTTGGTGTTGATTTATGTAACTGAGGGTTTCTTTAAAAGACGGGGGCATTAACTCCACGCTCAGCCTTCCTCTTTTATACGGAATTGAGGCCGGCAGGAGTCAGTTCTACTATCATTTCGGTATAAACATCCCAGAAGCTGCTCATCAGTTCTATTGAGTTTCATTTGAATAAATACCGTAAATGCTCGAATTAGCGCCCCGAGTGCTTATTTAAAATATCGACTTTTAGGGTGGGCACTTATTCGAGAGGGGTGCTTATAAAAAACTGCAATTTTAATCACTCAACACAATTTTTTTCCATCTTACTGCAAGACATTACGAAACAATAAACAGAATGTACATAAGTCGCTACAAAATCAGAGTTTGTTTCAAATTTCTTCTACGTCAACTAGTTCGTCTTCGCTGTCGTCTTCGTCTGAGACGAAAATTTTGTTTCCAACTTCTTCGATATCGCAATCGGTTACACTGATTAACGACAAAAATGGATTAGTTTGATCTTCTAACTCTTTCAATAACTCCATTTGTGATTTAAACCTCTCTCTACCGGTGATACATGGCTGCAATTCTTTGAAACAACGAATAACGTCGTCCCCTGAGCTATCAACATTGATATTAAGTGAACATGACTTGAGCGATTGCGTGATAACTTCTGCAGATAAAGATGGCCACGACTGAATCCACTGCACAATTCGTTTCTGAGGTGGTGCCTTAAGATTATCTTCTGCAGTTTCATTGTGAACTCCCTCTTCCGCAAGCCACTGGTCGTATTTCTCTGTACACATTGCCTTGAAAGGTTTATTCCACACAACGTCAGGAGCCTGAATAGACATTGTACATCCACCTGGAATAATCACCTGATCAATCTGCAACTTTGCTACCAATGTGATATTCGCAAGAATCCCACGCTAAAAATCTTCTACCAAAGGAAAATGGTTTCAGAACGTTTTTGGTATATTCCAATGTCAAATCATAATTCATCCAAGCATTAGATGAGTTAACTATAACACACCTTGTTTTGAATTCTTCATTGAGGGCCTTTGTATCACGTTTTGCATTTTTAACTACAATAAAAGGTTTTAGCTTTGACCCGTCCGCTTTTGCTGTTAGGCATACAGAGACGCCATTTCTCATGACCTGTTGATTTCATAGTGATCCCGTTTTGTCAACTGTTGTATCTGCCCATACGGGTGTTTCATCCATTGCTGTGATATTTCTGGGTAAATACTTGTATTTAGCAGCAAAACGCCGGGCGTTGATAATGTAGGCTACAAGCTTGTCGATCAATTTTCACGGATCCTTTTGGGCAACTGAGGGTATTCATCTTAAAGATAATTAATTTCTGCGCATAAATTTTTGTAGTCAACCTGTGCTTGCTACGAATGTAACACTATCCTCACAGTTATTCTCTTGATTTTTCATTGTAAATGAATATAGCTTTCCTCATAATTAACTTGCGGGAAACTCGCAGTCCGTTTTCCCGCCGATCATAGATCCATTCAACAAGAACTTCTTCCATCTGCTGATCAAGAGGTTTACGTCCAGCACCTTCTGATCTCTTTCTTTTAGCACCGTGATCTTTCTTTTTCAAAGAAACCAAATCTTCTTTTTGACTTTTCGACTCTCTGATGTGTTTTCTTTCAACGTTGAACTTTTTTCTTGTGGAATTGATACTGTTATTTTCGGCGTACGCTATTGCTTCCAGTGTGAATTTCAAGGTAAAACTTGAATCTTTCTTCCCTTGTGTGACATGGCAACTTCGTTTAGGAGCTATTCTGAACAAGTCTGTCTCCAAGAAATTGCGCCAAAAACTGTTTGCAGTTCGTCTTGGAATGTTGCTCCCCAATCTTGAAAGTAAAGGTTGCGTGTGATGTCTTCTTTTACTACCACCTTGACAACCTCAAGACATTTACCACCATTGACATTGTAAATAGACTCTATTACCCTGGAGAACCTGACCGTGTGGACTTAAATACAGTATGATATTCAGCAGCCCGGAAACCGATTCGCTATTTTTTTGTTTTTCTTCTTTTTGCAAAAGCTTGCTGTTGTTTGTGAAAATCTGAAGTCTTCTTTAGAAACTATAAAGGCTTCTTGTGCCTCATGTAAACAATTCGGATCTGGATTAGGGAATACATTATTTCTTTCACAAAGGCAAATTTCCTGCCATTCATTTCCCTAATCTTCCAATATGGGTTAATTTCAAACCTCCGCTCTTGATTGAAATTGTGCCATGTAAAGCAAAGCATTTCATTAACTGCAGGGAAATATTATAACCAAGGGTTTTTTGTCAAAGGACAGGACTTGAAATGACCTCCTAAATATCTATTCTCAGGAAATTTAATTTTCGAACAATAAAGCAAACGATGGGTACTCCCAGTTTAAACAAACGGTCAGAATCAGACTGGTATTCCAGCTTGAGAAGCAAAATTATTTTCTCTTCAACCTTCAATCTCAAAAGCTTTTTTCCTGTGAGTCCGCTTCCTTGTCCATGCGTATAAACCATGCTTGTGTCATTGTTTAAATCTAGCATATCTTATTCTGTTTCCTCTATGGTATCCATCCTTCATATCATCTGCTTAATTACTTGGTGGACACTTTGTCAGTATCATTTCTAAACATTCAATGCTGGCGATGATTTTTCCCTTTTCCTTTAAGGCCAGATGCTAAACAAACTTTAAAACCTTGCAGCTATTAATTGTAGTTTAATCAATCTTTCTTTTCTTATCCTTGCACATTAAAATATGCCTTCCCTTGGAAACCCAAGCATATGGGCAGTGAAGTTAGACACCTATTTTGTCTCGAAAAATGTACTTTTTTCATGCTTGTTACGTTGAGGGTGATTTTTTGTGGAATTTTGAGATTATTAAATACAAGAAGGCATTTATCTTTTGGATAAGTGGATGAAAATTAAAACAAATGTATTTTCAGTGTATGTGTAGATATAATTAACTCCATGTTTTAATATAACATCCCTAGAAGAAAGAGAATTCGCATCATACTACTTTGGTTGAAGAATATAACCCAAGTTGTAATGACTGGCTTATCGAAGACCCGAGTATACTTGACACGTTGTTGGTTCTGATCTTGTCACATGGGTTTTTTTCACAAACAAATGAATGATCAAATAGGAAACCTTTACTTCCCAACTTTTTCTGTGCACTATGAATGGAACATTTTGCCATATGATTAAGAGTAAGAAAGACTACAGTTGCTTAAAAAAACTTACACGAAACAAAAGAAACACGAAAGAAATATTAAAGAATTTTAAGGTACATTACCGGCCGAGGGAACAAAGAGTAGGGGCTCGAGCCCCTTCAGTTCTCTGTTTAAATGCCAATGATAGCGAAAAAGGTATTAAGCGACCATCTTTTTATGACCTCTACACAAATAGTGAGGTGACAGCGTACATATGAACAGGGTCAGTTGCTTCATACTCCTCCAGCAAAACCTCTATAGTGCCGTCAATAAGGATCAAGGTGCCCTAAAACTGCTACATTTTTATAGTTATCATAAACGTTTGGTTCCTAATGAATGTAAGTGCTCTTAAGTACGGAACGGAAAGGTGAGTGGAAAAAGTCTCTGCATCTACCAAATGGATTGGTTATGTGTAGAAATTTTGCAACAATTCTGTAAAGTATCAAATACTTAAAATATAACCTTTAGCCTCTGTAAAATATAAAACCGGCAGTCTTCTCACGATGGTTCAAGAAAAATTTCTATCGCAATGCAATGGCTTCTTTACTCAAGCAATTCAAATTTAGAATTCAAACTTAAACCATAGAGCGCTTTTTATGCAGTCTCATGGAGGGCAGTTGCAAGGTTATATGTGAAAAAATGATAAGTAATTTGTTTTGGTTTAAAATGAATTAAGATAACGTGGCCAATTGAATTTCCTAAAGCGTACCAATAAAGAAGAAATCGAAGCACTTGAAAAAGCAAGTGTCCTACTTAGCACTAGAGGATCTAAGGTCTGAAATAAGACATAGTTATTAACAAAGCTCTTTTCTCTGTGGAAATCAAGCATAATCAGGGGCTTTTTTGTTTGGAGCATGATTCTGTCGTCATGCAACCAAGAAAAACTTTTTAAAGCTGATGTTTGGTGCAGGCAACGGCCTTCCGTTCTTCAGAGTCATTTCGGATGAGTGAACTTCATTATTTCCAACTCTGTTCCGACTTCTATAGAAAAATCTCAACAAGCACTTGCCGTATTATCGCCGCTGTGCATGCAGGAGCTCATTGAATACACCTTTCCCGAGATTTTTTTTCGCTGCATGAAAACGAGGCGGAACTTGCGAAAAAATCAAAACATACAGCCAGCAAGTGCTTTGAAAGAGAAAATGGCGTTTCTTGTGTTATGAGAAATTGATTGCTTAATATAAAAATGGAGTCTTCAGAAAATTATGCTGGTTCGTCTGCCTCTAGACCAAAGCAAATTGAAAAAGGCGGATTGGGAGTGTACTGCTGCATGCCAAATTGCAAAAGTAGAACGTATGACAGCAAAATGAATCCAACTGGCATTGGTTTTTTTACACTACCCAAAGATGCTAAGCTTTATCGTCAGTGGAAACGTATAATAAATCAATATAGAAGGAAAGGTACTGGAGATAATTTTCAAATAAAGAGGACTACTGTACTTTGTGAATTTCATTTTGAGGCAAAAGACATCAAAGTTAGCTTGGGACAAGGAAGAAAAACTTTAAAGAAAGGAACTGTACCAAAAATATTTTCTTTTAAACCAGAAGTAGTAGATTCAAAGAGAAAATCTCCTAAAAAACGATTGCTAAATGAAGATGAAAATTATTTTACAGATTCTGGTTCAAGTACCAGTAATGAAAACGAGGAAGATGAAAAAGAAAAGGAAATTAAACGTTTGAAGTTAAGAATTGAGGAACTTGAACATGAAAATATATATCTTAAAACTGAACTTGATAACCTAAAGACAAATAGTTACAATCATGAGAATTTATCTAAAAATGAAAAGTTATTTAAATCTGAAACTGGTTTAACAATTTCCACATTCAATGAGTTATATATATTACTAGATGTCAAGGAAAACTGTCACAACATAAAATTTTATGACTCAAAAACAAAAAGTAAAGAAAAGTTAATATCACCAACAAATAAAAAACAGGGACCAAAGGTGAAGCTTAGACCTAAGGATCAACTTCTGTTAGTACTCACGTGGCTCAA
>RDPX01000055.1:1066121-1124997 GCA_003991215.1 Morbakka virulenta
TTGTACAAGCAATTTGCTCAGGAATTTTCTTTAGTTGATGCAGTGAATAATCTGCTAATTCATATAAAAGAGCCATAACATGATTACAGTATCCAGATTTCCCAGCCGGACAATCACATTTAGCCTCACAAACGTCTCCATTGTTCTTTCTCAAACCAACTATCATACTTCTAACTTCTCTTTTCATACTAGCTTTGCATTGTCCCTTAACATAAAAAAAGCGTTTTGTTAATCTCGTGAACAAAGCTTTTCTCAGAACATATCCCTCTTCCTTGAATTTTCTGCCCCTGTTCATTGTTTTTACTATCGATTTTCCTCTTTTACCACTCTTTAATCGATGCTTTTCTATCTCTTTTATTGTAAACAATGGCAAGTTTAAAAGATCTTTTCCCCACTTCAATTTCTTTTCTTCTTTCATAACAACAATATTGATTTTCTCATCAATATTTTTCAGCAGTAACTTTATAAGATTCTGTGCGTCCTCCATGCTGAAATAGTTTATTTTGAATTTTTTTTTCTCGCAAGTTCAGCCTCGTTTTCACGCAGCAGAAGAAAATCTCGGGAAAGGCGTATTGTCTCAAACCTTTTTAGGTTTTTCATTTACTATGTAATATGACCATGCCTCAGCCTGTTAACCTGAGACAAGTCTTAAATTCTGTGCACTTTCCTGGCAATATATCATTAAATTAAGTGTTTTTAATTGCCCAAGACATACGAAAATTTTAACTCAAGACAGTTCAAAAGATGAAAAAGAATTTATTGATGATGTCAGTTATGATGATGATGATGATGATGATGATGATGATGATGATGATGGTGGTGTTGCTGCCTTAGCAGAGCTGCAAAAAGTTAATGTGACAATTTGATCCCGCATTTGGCACTTGGTACAGCTGTTACTTGTCTTACTTGTGACTCTGATAGCAGAGCTCTTGTTAGATGACACAATCCTTTTCATGGTCTGAAGCGTTGAGAAGTGTCATTTAAACTCTGAACATGATGACTGTCACAGTAACCCTGAACCTTCTGTTATAACCCTCAAAGAAGTACATGCTGAATCACAGGCCACTCTGTCCTGTTATGAACATCTTGAAAATTGAACATCTACTTGTGGAGTTTGTTTTTTTAATCAAAGACTTATAGTTCGGCACTAAATTGCAGTCAGAGATCACTGCATTTTTTAAAGCAAATAAATGCTATTTTATGCTATTCATGGAATATTCAACTTGCCGTCATTGTTTCTCTACTAAAGAACTATAACTTCAACTATGGACGTTATGAATTTATATTGCATAAATGTGATTGACTTGCATGTACTTAAGTTCCTAAATACCACTTACGAACTGTGATTTATAGCTTCTTTTACATTGAAAAAATAACTTCAAACCTAGTATTTTCCTCACTTCTTCAAGTATTTGACATTGTGTTATACATCAGAGTTCTTTGCCTTTAGAACTTTGTCACATGGCTCAAGTATTCATCACTGACATTAGGTAAGCATTTATGAAGCTACCACTGCCTCCACTTCGTATAGGTATGCATTTTTGGTTCCTTCACTGACTTCCCCTGCTCTGAATTTACAGATCCCAAAAATTTACCTATCCAGACATTAGTTATGGAAACCAACGGGCACGTACTCCCTTATCAGTATCAAAGATCCAATAATTGTCTTTAAAGATTCAACAGACGTTTCGTCAACAGAAGCCATTGAGCCCCTAATCCGAATAGTGGAGTTGTCTCTGGCCAGGTTTAGCCATGTAGTCTTCCTTTCATTCAACCATGAAGTCTGTTACACCTTTTGTGAGGTGCAATGTAACGTAGGTGTGATTAAGAATTCCCCTCACCTGGAGGACTATCCTATTAATTAGAGCTACCTGTTAGGCGGTGTACCATATGTATCAAGAGTACTCAGTAAAAAGAGAAAGCATTAATACGATTTGACACGAAATAAAATATAACTGCAGCCAAGAGTTTTTTATTCTATGTTAAATTGTCTCTGTGTGTACATCTATATCTATATATTTACATATATAGCTCGATTTGCAGAAACCTCTTTCGCTGTTTAACAATTTTTCAATGCTTTTTAGAACATCTGATTGTGTTCATTCGATAAAAAGACCGCCTCAATTTCAATTAAGCAACAATGTGGGACTGCTAGGGTTGCACACATCCAGAGGTTAGAGATAATTATAGGCCAGAGTACTCATACCACTACAAGAGCAGTGAGCATCATCCAGTCGCATATGGACACACATACACATACGAACATACGTACACACATATAATATATAAACACGGTAATAGTAAAATATTAATAAAGTAAGAAATGGTACTATTAATCACAGCGAGAAAGCTACCACTGATCGTTTATGCATTGCTTTGAAATGTGTTAGCACTTGGGTGAATCAGAACTGACATTAAAAAGAAAGAACAATAAAGAGAGTGGATGGTCTCATCCTACACTAGGAAAAATGGGAGAAAGAAAGATACAATGAGGTTTTTGAAGTTCAGTGATGACAAAACCTCTAGTAATATTATTACATTAAATATATTGAATAGGATGGTGCACCAGTGAATATATATTTAAAGGGATCAAGAGATAGATGTTATTATAAACATTCCTTAAATCAAAACATCATAATTTTTCTAAAAAATAGATATGCTTTAAAGTTTTCAGATTTGAGCCCAAAACATTTTAAAGATATTTTTAAACATAACTTGCCATAATAACGAAAATTCTAGAGGAGGGTAGAGAGGAATATAGGAGAATGAACAAGAAGGAGTGTGCAATGGCAAAAGAAAGGGCATCTATAGATTGACAAGAACAAGAGAAAGGCTATTGGAGGACATTGGCAGAATCAACTTCGTACATGGAAAGAGAATGGACATATACTAAACTACGTCAAGGAGGTGAATTGTAGATGGAGGCAGTATTTTCAACAACTACTGAATACGAAGAATGATATGTCATCATTGGCAGAAAAAGAAACCATCCAGGGTCCAATTAACACCATAACAGCTGATAAAGTAGATAGATAGATAGATTGATGGATAGATATATGGAAAGAGTTTATCTTGGATTTAATATTCTATTCGTTAATTTTGGTAAATTTTGGGCTCCACACTTTAATGAATCGAAATATTATTTGAAAAAGCATTTATTTAATCTAATGCCAACAAAATAAATGCATAAAACAAAGACTTGAGATCAGTCTATTTGACAGAGTTTTGAATAACAGGGGTAAGAAGTCAAAAAGTCTTAATTTTTGGACAGATTGTATTTGAAGCCAGATTAATTTACTGTCCGTATTTATTTCTGCAGCGTTATTTCAGAAACATCCATACATCTGATATAGGAAAGTACTCAGAAACCAGAGTTCCAGAATATTGCAGTCAGAGGAAAAAACCTACTATCATAGAAAGATTTATCATAACGATGGGTACCAACTGAATTACGATGAATACGTTGAGAGAAACGAGTCATTCAAGATGCAAAAATTTTAAATGATACCAAAAAGGAAAGCTCGTTAGACGACTTCTCATGATATTAGCTCAAGAAAAGACGGAGACAAGCCACATTCCGTCGACCAGACAAAGGGTGAAGGGCAACAGCAAGGTTTGGACTTACCAAGTTACAAACAGTTCTCTGAACTCGATCAAGAACATCAAGGTAACATGAGGAAGAACAGTTCCAGATATGGCAAGAGTACTCCATGCAAGAGCGGATGTTAGATTTATAGAGATATAGGATGATCTTAGGCGTATGATAATCTCTAGCATTATTCAAAAAAAGCGAGCTTTTTTGAAGCAGACAAAACACTAAATCACTAACGAAAAGGATGAATGACAGCTTTTAAATAAATATCTCCAATTAGTCATCTTGGAGGCCCCATTTATTACGAGTAGCTTCATTTTGAAATAAATTCTAGCCAGAAATTTTTTGGAAAAATGTTGGTCTTGCCTAGCATCTCTTCATTTATTCGAAGTCCCGATGATTTGAACGATTCTGTTCAGTCATTTTTGAGATTCGAAAAATTGAGAGTGTCCTTTTTTAAATTAACTTTATTTTTAAACTGATATATTCTTTTCATGATAAAATCTTCTCAGCCACAACTCTTTTCTTAACCAACTTTTTCTATTCCATAATTACTTCTAAAAATTATTTCATGTCAAGAAAATTAATTGGGATTGATTTAATGAGGCGCCAGTAAAGATATTCATTAATTGGAAGTTTATTAACCACTATTTCTGTGCTAGTGTTGCTGATTAGTTTTTGTAAGGTTTATATCGCAAAAGTATAAAGCTTTACTTCTCATTCTGTGACTTATGAATTTTAAGATGTTACTTTTTAAAATAAATTGGTTCAAAGAGGAGCTAACGAAGCATGGAAAAGTGAAAATGCGGCTTAACGTGAATAGGCTGTCAGTTAGTATTGATACATTTTACTATTTGTTTTCAAGTTTCCTTGGCCCTCTCGTAGTAAAACTGTTTGTATTAAGTTGAAGAGCTTTCATTTAAGAAAAATTGTTAAGTCAAATTACTTGGTGTCCTGGATGATAATCTTTCTTGAAAATATCAGCTCACAAAACTTCCAAATCAACTCTCTAAAACTTGTGATACATTTTTCAGAGTATGGCATGTTTTGCCTTTCATTTAGTTTAAATATGTCAATTTTTCTTTCCAATGCTCTATTCTCACTTCTCCTTCAGTATGGAATTTCAGTATGTTGACTAACTTATGAAACTTTTCAGTGTTAACATCAGTTTCCCCTAGCAATTGGTACTCAGACGGTGCCCTTCAGAGGGACTTTGTTTTGGCAGTAAGGAATTTCTTGGATTCTCCTCGACCGCTCGGGGAATCGAACCCGGACCCCTTGGTTGTTGTGCAACTGTACTCACCATTAGGCAACGGCTCCTCTTTAACTTACGAAACTTATACCAACCCAATATATTTGTTGTGGGAAAGGGATGCAAGCGCTTTTTTGCTTTACATTTTACTTTACATTCTTCATCTATGTTTTTAAACAAAAACAAACAAACAATAGAGCTGCATTAACCTCTCTCAGTTGAAACTGCTTACTTTTGTTTATGACTGTATCAATAAGAACGCCTTTTCTTATTATCATTCTTTCTTTACAATAGTTGAATCTGTTAGTCAATATGATCCACCTCAGGCGGGTGCACTCCCATATAAAAAGTGTTACTCATCTTTGCTCCAGAATTCAGCGAGAAAGGGATGTACATTTGTGTCAATCCTAGGACTAGGATTTTCAAAAAGGGGTTGCCCATAGCCGGAGATGTTAGAAAAAAGGGGGGCTCTTTGGAGAAAACATGCCCGAAGAGACTTATATAGCTAACAGCATATAACTTGTAGAATGTGGAATGTCAGTAAAGAGGGGTTTTTTCAAAGTACAATGTCACAGGAACGGTACTTAAATCAAATGCTCTGAATTAGCATAGGTACCACTTTTTATACAAATGTGCACTCGCCGGGGGTACACCAAAAACTAGCAAGAATTACATTTTTGTTACTCTTAAAAATATCCTATAATGAGGTCTTAGTTCTATTCACTACACTGGAGGAAAGAGCTTAAATAACATAATTGTTGATGCAGAGCTCACCACCTGCGTGTAGTTTGCTCCAAAAATCCACGCCCTTGTTCTTTAGAAAAAAGTATCAATCGTAATCAACTGCAGCCTTAATGCCTTATTCAATATGATACTGAATGAGTGACTTGAAATAAAGTTCTGTAATCTCTTTCAAAAAAGGGGTTTCCCTCCCTAGACTAGCCTAGTTATCGAGAATTCTCCTTCTCAAGAAAGTCCCCAATGTAGAATTCTCTTAATGTGTACTTTTTTCAGTTCTTTCACCATAAGCACGGTTTTGAAGGTACTTTAGCGCAGAACGTTACTCTCCTCCTTGAATATGATTTTCTTTTGTACATGTCATATTTCCTACTTTAATTATAATATCTCATTGTCAGACAGTCAATTAATATTACTTATTTTGAATTTCATCGTGTTTTTGTCAAATGAATTTATTTAGTTTATGTTATGTAATTTGTTTTTAAATATATATGAACTTAAACTGAAATCGAGACTCATAAATTAATTTTTGCCCTTTAGTCCAGTTTACACTTTGTTTAAAATGGCGTCTTGTAAAATAGGTCGGCAGGTCACCACCCACAAAACATTTAAACCAATATCCATCTCACCATTAACAAAAGTTCATCAGTTTCCTAAGGGGATGCCACAGAATGAGGTGACATCCTTGATTGGTGAATTAAAAGGTAGTCAATTGACTGAATTTTCATTAATATTTAATCATTCTGTTAAACCCAGTTCATGAAAAAACATGGTTGTCAAAGGTGGTTAAGTTATTTGAAAAGGACTCAAAAGAGGAAATGATTCAAGCAAAAATTGGCCACTGCTAGCTGGTGAAACAGAATACTGGATGTTCTGTCAGTGGAGAAATTAAGAAGCGGCAGCTGAAAAGTCATTGTTTATTTCCTGTACTCCATTTGTTTGTTACCACAATACCTTTTGTCTGCGTCTTGAATTGAGAGTTTCAGGACCCCTGTACTTTTTCTTTGTTTGATTCATCAAGAATGTAACGTTGTTTCCATGGAAAATACGCCACGGGGGTAAAATTTAATATACTAAATACTAACTTAAGAGTACTGTCTAAATATTTGCTCAAAAGTTGAAGTTATTATTAAATATATATATATATATATATATATATATATAATTTTTTGTTTTTCTTGTAACTTTTAACAAAAATAAACTGCAGTTAAAAGTTTTTCTATGCATAGCCTGCATTTCATTTTGTCTATTTACCCCCTGCATTCTTCAAGTTCCTTCAGCACTTGGAGCGTGGGGTTTTCGAATGTTTGTGTTGCAAATCTCAAATATCCCACTCGCAAAATGCTGTATCAACTTTTGAAATCAGCACAGTGATACTATCAAGGTTAAGAAAAAATTACTTCATGGCTATAAGCCGGGTGTGATCAGTTCTATTTATTTCACATTGAACATAAAAGGTGAGTTCATGGCCATAATGGGTAATCGCAGCACAACTGCATTATTGTCATTCCTGCCGGTTTGCAAACAAGGCGCGCTTTTCACTCAGCGAACTCTTGGTATTATTCTATAAAGTGGGAATTTAAGATGTGGAAAGCTTCTTTTGCAATTTAAAGGTGTAAATGCTAATTTGGAAACTTGTAATGTATTAGTTATTAATTTTTAGGGGGAGATATTAAACGTAGAATTTTTGTTTCAGTGCTTTTGAATACAGCCAGTTATTTTCCAGGGACTGGTTGTTACAAACAAACCTGTCGTTTGCCAGAGATTGACTTACAAGTTACAGTTTGTATTGTTCAGGCTTTGAAAAACCTGCAAACCGTAATGAAATTTTTTATTGGCTTTGATGTGGTTTTTTTAAAAAGAGGTGAAGTGATAACATTGCAAGAATTAGTTGTGCATTTCTTCATGTCGTTTAGCATGAAGACGCTGAATTCAGTTAGGTATCACTGGGGCAAATATTGCCGATTTAAATATTAAAGCTGGAAGTGCTTTAATAGACTAAATAAGAATCTCTGTTTATGAATGATGCCAGTGACATCGAGTTTGAGGGTCTTAAAATTTGCCAAGAACTTCTTCGAAATTCGAGTTGGTTGGGATGGGGCGGGGTTCTATTATCATTGTTGCTCAAATTTTTTCCCAGGGAATCAGGTAGTGTTTTAATATATAAGACAAATTTATTTAGTTCAAAAATGTACATGACTTAATTTTTTGATTGCAGCATGTTATAAGAAACAAAGTTAAAAATTACTGATATCATCATGTGTACAATTTAGTGATATGTGTCTGGTGCTAATTTGATATTAATGCCATACTCAAATGAGCAATATAGAAGGGGAAAAGAATAATGTTACAGCTGTGGGAGTATTCTGTATGAGAGGAGGAAAGGGATAGGAAAATTGAAAGTCTGAGGATCTTTTGTGGTTGAGAGTAAACATGTTTTTGCGTGCCCTCAAAAGAGATAGGAGTAAATAACAGGTTACCATCATTTGATTATCAAAATCTCCATGTAGTAATATGTGCTTTTTAGTAATATTGTTATTTCTTGTGTTGTTTTATAATAACTTATTACGTGGGGTATTAGTTTAAAGTAATAAGTAAGATAGTACATGACCAAGTTCAGTTTTTGTGAATTATGTAGATGGCATATTTTAACACCCTGAAAGTAAATAGTGTTGAAAGTGCATATATGAAATGAAGTCAGCATTCAAAGACTGACAACCAAAAGTTTATCTTTGTTTCAATGGTTTGTTACCTAGGAAAATGTTACTATTTAATGAGATGAATAATAGCTCTTAAAATATACTGTTTCTTTTGGACCTTAATGTTGCATTTCTACACCATGGTCAGATGCTTGGTAAGACATATTTGGTATTACACAGTTTCTGTATCTGAATAGGTACTGAAAAATAGCTCACTACTGAGCACAAAGGCACCCAGTTCCTTTATGGGCCATAGGTATGATAATGAAGGTGTTATAAATAGGTGTACAGCCTATTAGTATTTTGAAGTACACCCTTAACAATCTTTAAAGTATTTATTTTGTGGTCTGGATAGTAATTAGTCAAGAAAGCTGAAATCTATTGATATATTGTACACACTAAAGCTATCTTAAGTTATTTATCTTAACCTTTTTTTTACATAGAAATAAGTTGAAATAATAGTACATAATTTCCCATTCCAATTATTGCTTCCACTGATGACAAGATAAAAAATTTCCCAGCTGTAAGATAGTAAATAAATGTACCAGACTATTTTGAATAGGATGATAAGTTTGCTTGCCACTCATTAATAATAGTAATTAATATTTTGCCTTATTTTCAGTGATGGGCAGTTTGCCATGGGTTGCCTTGAACATTTTATTTTTTCTATCATTGAGCATTGCTGTATTAGCTGATGGTAGTACAAATGGATATTTTAGTTTTGAGACTACTGCAGTAGCAGTAATTGAAAATGCTTATGAACCAGTGAAGTTGTCTGTCCGGAGGAGTGGAGGTACCACAGGAACAGTGATTGTTAAGTGCCAGGTAAGTTGTATGACCAAATTTTATTTTTATGAACAAATGGAATTGGTTGCTTCAAATCTGCATTAAGCAGAAAATAATTTATTTTTTTGTGTCCTATTGATAATAGGTAAGTATTCACATGGAAGGTATTTAGGTACTTGACTCATTATGTTACTATAATTTATTTTTTACAGTAATTTTGGTACATGTTGGACTGAAAGAATCTACACTTAAACACAATATGTAGGAATACAAAATTCAATGCAAATTTATAACATGAATACCATTTTAGCACACATTTGTAGCAATACAGGCCTTATTATAATTATCAGAGCTCTTGGTTCCCATGATCACCAGAAATCAGCAATTTTCAAATTCATATAGATACTAACCCCCCCTCCCAAAAGTATGGGTTGGTCCTGCCTTAACAACTCAACAATTGTGCTGTCATCACTTTCTTATGTGTGTGAATCCTAGCAGAAATTAAACCTTAGTTAAGTTGAAGCCAATTGGAATATGCTATCCTTGTACACAATGGACACATCAGGCTGAAGATTGGATAATTGCAAGAAACATCAATAACTTTCAAACAATGCTTGGATTGGCTTGGTAATGTGACAAGGCTTTCACAGTGTTAACCCACTAACCACATGCTACACTGTAATCTAAATAGGGCAAGAGAAATATAAAAATTAATTTTGCAGTGTAATGCTGAACTGGATCTGGAAAAAGTCAACTACTGTTAGAAATTTTTTGCTGAAAACAAAAGAGCCTAGTGAACCTCTAATGCTTTATCATCATCATCATCATCATATTTGGTTTAACGTCCGTTTTACATGCTAGCATGTGTTGGACGATATGTATCTCAGAATGTATGAGCCACCATATAAGTAAATCTGATATAGTAAGTTACTTATGCACTGCTAGCCTATCTTACTACCATGTGAAATAAACATATTGCATATCAAACAAAAAATTTACAAAGGAATCTAATTGGTAATACAGTAACTGGTCATTATTTTACTCTAATTAATTGGTAAAGTTGGATCAAAGATACCAGGATACTTGCCAGATAAGTTGAAACCAAATACAATGGATTATATCTCTCTTAATANATCATCATCATCATCATCATATTTGGTTTAACGTCCGTTTTACATGCTAGCATGTGTTGGACGATATGTATCTCAGAATGTATGAGCCACCATATAAGTAAATCTGATATAGTAAGTTACTTATGCACTGCTAGCCTATATTACTACCATGTGAAATAAACATATTGCATATCAAACAAAAAATTTACAAAGGAATCTAATTGGTAATACAGTAACTGGTCATTATTTTACTCTAATTAATTGGTAAAGTTGGATCAAAGATACCAGGATACTTGCCAGATAAGTTGAAACCAAATACAATGGATTATATCTCTCTTAATAGTTGTAAATGTACTCATTTGGTTTATGTATAAAACTCCAAAGGTGTTGACAAGTAGTTAATTTCTAGTAGTGAATATATGGCTAAAATAATTACAATAAGGGCATCACTTTAACCATTGTAAAGACTAGGACATATGTACCAAGAACAAATAAAAGATCTGGAACAAAAAAAGAGGGTCTGAAGATGCACAAGAGGGAGATATTCTGTTTTACACAAGGAGCAGAGAATCTCTAGATTAAATTTTGAACTCACTGAGGTAAAATTAAATTTCTAGAGAGCAATTTTTAATCCATTTAAATGCTGAATTGAAATGAGTTGTGATATTTAGTATAGAACTGATGGTTTCTTAAAACAGCACAAAAACATTCCACAAAATTATTCATGGTTTATTTAGCTGTCACTAGCAAGTATTCATATTTTAATTCAAATCAGATACAATGCTAAATGTAAAAGAAAATGGAATTCTAGATAGTGAGCTAGAAAATTGTTAGTTGGTTGAGGATGAGTTTAATTTTACTCAGCTTTTACATTTATGAAGTCTCAATAAATTAAGGTTATGAAGGGAAATCAAAAATAAATTTACAATATCTTTTGCCAGTAGCCACACTTTTCATGGTGCTCAGAGCTAGGCTTGCAGAGAGTTTGAATGTGGACAGATTTACAACCTCTTCTTTTGACCATATTCAATAATGGTTGAAAATTACAGTCATATTTGTAGCACAGATAGGAAGATTCTATATAAAATCAACAGTATTGGTTATTAAGAACACAGTAGCTTTTTGTATTACAGAATAACAGATGGTGTAATTTCTTCTGTCAAAATAACATACAGTTTATGTAAAAGTGTTTGAGGTAGACAGGCTTAATTTTTGAAAATCCTTTGGGTATTTTAAACTTGCCTGGCTAGGATAGCATTAAAACAAATAAAAGAGAAAAGTTGATGCCCACACTGCAAAAAGGTCAGTTTGTAAACCTAACAAGTTAGAATCATCCCCTACTAATAGAGCCACATCCATAACAGATAATGTCATCATCATCATCATTGCCATATTTGGTTTTAAATCTGTTTTACATGCTGGCATGTGTTGGATGGGAAAAAAAAGTAACATTTAGAAGTAAATGACAATATAAAACACAACTTGTTTCACATCTGGAATCATAAAAACTAATGTGGGTTTCCTCAGCATATGAAATACAAACTGTCCACAATCTGGGTTTTAGAATGTATAAAATATAGACTGACTGTCCTGAATCTGGAACAGAAATATTCAGTGACTGTGGGTGTCACAAAGAACACTATGCTTCACACAAGTACCACAAATTTTTACCCAAGGTAAGATGTTGCAGTATATTAAACACAGAATCAATAAATATAATGCTGGTGGTCTATATCAAACAACAAGAATAGCAACAGTGCATTTTTTGTTAAAAATCCTTTTTTTAGTAGCAACTAAGAAATTTACTGTACATTTAGCTTAAAAGATAATTTTCTATTCATATAGGGTCCCCTTAACTGTTTTTGTACCTCAATGACCAGGGCTGCTCAGTTAAAAGTTAGGACCATTTACAATTTGCAGTTGTCTACAATTCCAAACTCAAATAACAACCAGGCTAGCCTATTGTTTATAAGCTAAATATTACTTCCTAGAAGAGCTTTGTCCTGATTTTCATTGGTCACTTACTTTATCACCTTTTAAAAGGAAATGATAAAACCTTGTGACCCACTTAAATACTTTATTTGTTCTATCTGTTGGTAGTGCAAAAAGATAATCAGTGGTTATGGACTGAATTTGATATGGTATCTTATTGTTTTTGTATTGGAGGTCATCTTACTATAACTTGGATTGATGTAATATTTAGGATTTAAATTTATAACAAAAACAATACTAGTAAAAGTTATTGTAAAATACTTTTATGAATTATTAACTGGATGACTTACAGAGATGATAATAAAACAATTTGTCAAATCTAATTTATGATGAACTGAAGATTTACTGAAGATTTGGCTCAGTTCATGGGAGAGAAATTGTTATATCTTTGCCTGGATAAATTGTTTGATTTCCAGTAAGAATGATATAAGAAAAGAACATGCCTGACTTAATCACCATATTCTTACTGATTGGATGGGTATACAAATAATGTAAAATCCCATTCAGTCATGTAAAACTGATGAATAACTATTCTACTGGGAAAAATTATCCACTATAGCTAGGAATGTTAATATGTACAGGTATCCAGCCATATTTATAATTTATTTAGAAAATGTTGCTTTTGTATGTCACAACATTACTCCCTTCTAAGTAAACATTTAACAGAAAAAAATTTCATTGCAGTTTTAATTTATGATGTGGCCTAACAATACTACCTGCACAGGTGTCATTTGGGTATCAAGGTAAATTCTGAGGATTCTCAGCTGGTACAACCTGTACCATTTCTGGCTTTAGAACAGTCTACTGGTGGGATTTTACATTATTTGGCTGATATTGTAACTAAATCATCAGGAATGGTGTGGTTTTGATGGACAAATTTCCTTTGTTTCCTGGTATTCTAACTAGATAAGTAAATGAAACCTTAGTATGATTGTTCTAAGGATCCATCTTTCTTTATCCCCTCTAAAAATATTTGGCCTGACTTGTTGGTACAAGTCAATGTTTTTAGAGCTCCAATGACTGTCATTTTGAAGTTTAGATTACTTTTGACTACACTGAACCTTCTACTTAAGACAAGGATCTAATAAGCTAGGTGGTAGGTAATCTCTTTGGTAAAAGTTCAGCAGATATACAGTTGGTTGTTGTGTGAGGTGTTTTACAATATCTGAAGAAAATATCAACAAATTTAGTATGCAACATAAATTCAGACGAAAATTTCAAATACACTTTCTTAGTAGCTTGTACATGTCTTTCAGCCAGCCCCTCAGATGCAAGGTAATAAGTTGGGCATAAAAGATGTTTAACTTCATTTCAAAACAGAAAGTTGTAAATTGTATGAGAGGTAAATTGTGGTTATTATTACCTGCCAAACTGTGACACAGTCCATATTGAACCACTAAAGACCTTAATAGAGATTGTAGCATGCAGACCACAAGGTAGAAGCAATAAGAAAGACATCAAGTCATTTTCAATGAATATCTACAAGAAGAAAGAATTATTGCCCATTAGTTTCTAAGAAATCAACATGGTTTCATTGCCATGGCTCAATAACCCTTGTCCAAAAAAGCAAAGAGGAGGCCTTTGATAAAGCCTGCTGATCAGTACACACAGTGCAAGAATATACTATGTCCTCTATATCTTGGTCAAGACCTGGTCACCAGACAAATGACTAACAAAAGCCTTCATGTATATCACATCTGGATGACAAAAATGCATTTCATTCAAGATTTGAGGGTGGAAGAATAAGGTATAATTACATGGCATCCCCACTGAGAGTTCCCCTTTGCATGTCTAGTAAAGATGAATGGTATTTTCTGGACATAAATGACATAAACCAGACAATACAAAATTAAGAACTTTGAATAAAACCTTATCTTAAAGTAATGGGTAAAGAATTGATTTGTGTATAATAAAGATAGAACTTTTCAGGATCTTTTGTATTTGTATTGACTCTGGATGAATGATAAACAATCTTTTATGAGTTTGCTGGAAAAAGAAGAGACCTTCTTTGAGTCCTAGCAGCAACAAGAGCTGGTATACCTATCCTTGGACCAAAGATTTTGGTTAAGGGAGTGTGATCAGTTACCAAAGTAAAAGGTTGCCCGTTGAGAAACATTGAAGTTTTTAACCTTAGACATAATTGGTAACGCTTGCTTCTCAATCTGTGCATAAGTTTTCTCTCCAGAGTTCAATGTACAAGAGGCATATGCAATTGGACATTCTGATCCATAAGAAATGTCCAAAAGGACTTGCATCCACACAAAGAACAAGAGCTTTTTTGGGATAATAATGCACAAGAAATTCCTCTTTAGTGAGTAGAGATTTAGCATATTGAAACGCTGCTTAGCAATCATTTGTCCAATGCCAGTTGGTGTTATGCTGAAGGAAAGCATAAAGAGCCATGATAAATTTGCCATAGAAATTTATCATGGCTAAGAAAGATTTTTATTCTGAAATATTAGAAGGATGAAGCGCTTTACAAATATGTAGCTACAGAACATTTATTTACAAAAAACAAGTCCACAAAGAATTTGATCCATTGTCACCTGGGAGGGAGGGGGTGCAGCTTTGATGCCAAAACAAAAAGAATTTGATCTAAGAAACCCCATATGAGAGTTTAGAGTAAGAAGCTCCGACTGGTTATCTGAAAACAGCTGATTAAATGCACCAGAAAGATCACGAACTGAAAAATATTTAGGCCTTAATCCATTGCATGTTTGTTATGGAAGCGTGTCTTGCACATATGAAAGCTGATAACTATTATCTTCTCTTAACCGATTGCGGGTTCCACATGGGGGATGCAAAGCCTCACTGATGGCCTGGCAAATGAGTTCCACCAATGCCTTTGAATGTGCGGAGCCAACAGATGCTGCTGTGACCTGTGACTTGTAATAGTCAAAGACGATCGGCTGAGAGTTAAGAGACTCGACGTAGAAGAAGACAGTTTTCTTCGATTTAATTATTGACCATCTTATTGTCATCAAACAGATTGATACTACTACATTGTGATTTCTGAACACGAACAGTAGGGGAACCCCATTTACTATAAGATACTTATTTCAAAATATCATTTTTAACAAGACTAGAATACTCTTGCTCTACTTGGGGGTGTGAAGGGCAGAAAAAGTTTGGATGCAACTACACAGAGCGGTAAACAACATCAAACGAGCTTTGATTAGATCATTTAAATATTTTGGGTAATATGGCGACGTAGGAAAAAAACTAGCGTTTAAACGAGATGGATAATCATTATCAATAGCTACCTTATGAACAATTACCGTAAAATCATCAATTTTACGTGTAGAGAATAGCATTAAGCGACCAATCAAGATAACATAGCCAGTCCTTCCCTAATAAACAAGCGCTATTAGCTTTTACGAATTTAAGGTCTAGGTAAACGTCAGATTGACCGTGATATTGAACAGGGACTGGCTGACATAGCCCAATATAGGCACCACAATACCGGTATCGCTTCGTGGGGACGTCTAATTCAATTTAAATCTAGCGAAATTTTCACAGTACTTACGATCGGAAAATGTAGAAGGTGAGGCACTCGTGTGTACCTTTATTAACAGCGTACCAAATTCTACCAATAGTTATACATAAAACCGCATAACTGTGTCCCTCAGTGAATAAGGTGTCCTGACACCTCTTTTTAGCGTCACCGGCTTGTTCAAAGGTATTTTGTTTTGATTTTGAGTGGCTCAATATTTATTTGACCTCGTTTTGGAGACGATTTCTTCTTGACGGAGGCTTTTTTTGACAAGCTGACCGGAAACATACAACACAGAGTATGAAAGATAACAAAGAGGAAGTTAGATGCAAACAAAGGAAAAACTGAGAAGTATAAGATCAAAGGAGAAGAAAGTGGCAATGAGCAATGGGAAAAAAATGCAAATACCTGGATAGACTTGACAGCACTGAAGACATCAAAAGAAGAAAAGGCCTGACCATCAGTGCCCGCAATAAACTTGATGATACCATTAAGAGTGACCTAAATCTGCAATTGAAGATCAGAATTTTGAATACATTCATGATCAGTATTTTCTTATGTAACAGTGAACTGTGGAGACTTACAGAAAAAACAAACAAACACAAAATTAATGTTTTTTAGAGACAGCTCCTTAGAAGGCTTTAAACATCAAATGAACAAAGACCTGTACAACATGGGAGGTAGCAACGAATGGAATATACAAATCAGAGGAAGAAGAACAAGATGGCCAGGATACCTACTCCGAATTCCAGAAGATACGCCTGTTAGGCTAGACCTCAGGGAAACCCTCAGACCAGTCCAAAAAACCTCGTGGAAGAGCGAAAACCACCTAGTTCAGTGCGATAACCAATGGCCATCCTGAAACTAACTTTCAGTGAGGCCAAGGATGTAGCTCCTGAAAGAGACCATTGGAGAATCTTGAACACTTTATATGTGAGAAGTGCACAGTCACAATAAGTGACGGAACAGCTTAGCAGAGGGGAGGAAAGCTGACCGGACATTATCTTGCCAGTTACAGTGATATTACAAAGCGTGCGTAAAACGACAAGTCAAAGCCAGGTGACCGTCTTTGCCACAAGCAGAACGTTTTTTTTCTTTTTGAAGCGTTTGTATGTGAATTTGCACATGATGGACTACTTCTTGCGTTAAATTGTATTGATAATTTGTTTTCAAAGCGAGTTCGCCGGCTAAATACTTCTCACCAGCTTCTTCAAATGCAAGATTTCTTATCGACAACATATAGTATTGTCGTGTTTTCCCCATTTTCGAATGAAGACAGTATACTGAACGATCACGAAGTGCATTTGTGAGAAAACTTCGAAATTACACATGGAAGCCAGCTTTTTTAAACGAAAGATGTAGCCTGCCACTGACTCATCCCTGTCTTGGGATGCTGTTCTAAAATAATGTTTACCCGGCAAATGATCGGTGCCAGACTATAATTATTTTTAAACAAATCAACCAGAACTTTGTACAAAGCTGTACTTGGGCCCGCTGGGCTACAGGAATTCTTTACTAACTAGTAAGCCTCAAGACTAATGGTTGCCAGAAATACAATAACTTTCAATTCGTTAGTAGTCGTATTCTCCATGACGAAGGCAACCATCCGATCTTCATAGTCGATAACATTTTTCTTACTTTCATTAAAATGACCCACAATTCCATGAACTGCCAGAATTTCGTATGTTCTTAATAATTCTCATCGTGAATATCATATCTTTACCTGCATTAAACGCCACGCGCATAATTTTTAATAAGAAAAGACGATAAGGCCAAACATGTTCTTTTCCAATATTGTTCTTTCTGGAAATCCAACGCTAGACGTTTCTTCCATGGAAAGGTTATAACTTTATGGAGAAGCTTCATTTTTGACTTACAACTGTATCAGCCAATTACAATAAAGATGTACTCACCATAAGATTAGGGCGCTAAGAGATCTGTTTTACAGTACTGTTGTGGATTACTTGACAATTCTTGGGGTCTTTTTTCACACGAATGAGGGCGGTTGTACTGTCTGGCGACTGATGCATCGTTTCACATCCCTCTGAAACCCCTGATTGATACTGGGAAACCAACAAATTATGAGAACCAGTGGCTTTGTATTTGTCACATCCTGCTGATTCATAGATTGGTCTTACAATTTTTTGAGTGATGAAGTTTCTACCATTCTTTGCCATATGTATACCAATGAATCTGTTATATAAATACCACATTTCATTTTTAGAGCCATAAGCTCTGAAAATGAAAAGCATGGCTGTTCATAGTATTGGGTGGGTTGAACAGAGACACCAAAAGAGGGGATCAGGGTATTTGTGATATGCCTTTTACTTTGGCTGTGTACGCATATTACACCATGCACGTATTTTTACCTCTTGCAATTAAACCTTAGAAATTAGTTTGCATCCTATTTTATCTCCAGCTGCCAGCTGGCTTCGTTTAAGCCGGTGCTTTTAATTGTTTCCTTTTGCTGTCGACCGTTCTTCTCAATGTGGATTTTGAACTACCCGTCTCTTTTAATCCTTCTAGTCGCCATTCGGTTGTTACCATACATCCAGTTCCATCCCGTGTGCCTGATATCGTTACTGATGGTCGTTGACCTCTAGAAGATCTCGTATTCGCTCACACCTTTGTGTACTCTTTGTGGGCACCATATTTTCATTATCCTAAACAGGGATATCAGCTGAGAACCATCTAGTTTTCTTTCTATTATTCTAGTCATAATCCAAGGCTTGTGCCCGTAGAAAATCACTGTGGTTGATTGTCTAAAGCAGTTTGAATTTGTATTCCAGTCAATATTTCGTGCTGTGCATAATTGTATAAGATTCAAGTATGCGCCTTGGCTTTTTCTTATCTATACTTGTCTCTCGAGTGCTTCAACTATCCATCCTTACAGTTACCCCAAAGTATCCAAACTCGTCTATGTCTTCCACATCGCTGTCTTTGATCTATATTTAATCTATATTTAACATTAATTTTACCCTGTCAGGATTATTAACCAGTCTAAATGTTTTCTTTTAGATGTGGTCGAATTTTATTGAAAGGAAGGCAATTTCCGTTGCAGAATAAAGATCTTCATTCTTGTTTTCGAAATTGCATCTTAGCCTTTTCAACTCATGTTGTTTTTCACATGATATTTTCAATAAAAATAAAAACCGGACATTAAACAGCCTCGTTTGGCTCCACGTTTTACTGTAAACCATTTTGTTTTATCGTAGTGGCCAATTTCCTAGCATTCAAAGACNCAAACCTTTCCTGTCTCCTTGCATTTTGTCACATAACATTGCACTAATCTACATTTAACATTAATTTTACCCTGTCGGCATTATTAACCAGTCTAAATGTTTTCTTTTGGATGTGGTCGAATTTTATTGAAAGGAAGGCAATTTCCGTTGCAGAATAAAGATCTTCATTCTTGTTTTCGAAATTGCATCTTAGCCTTTTCAACTCATGTTGTTTTTCACATGATATTTTCAATAAAAATAAAAACCGGACATTAAACAGCCTCGTTTGGCCTCACGTTTTACTGTAAACCATTTTGTTTTATCGTAGTGGCCAATTTCCTAGCATTCAAAGACAGCGTAATTTATCTGCAAAGGATTGTGTTGTCTTCCAGAGTTCTCCGTGTACAGAATCGAAGGCTTTCTCGAAGTCGACAAAGTTAGCTTACAGTGATTCTCTTCATTCATTTATTTGCTTCACGATGTTTCTCAATACACAAATTCGTTCAACCGTGCTTCTTACGTGTCTCAACCCTTCGTGCTCTTTTGATAATGCCTCATTAGATCCTGTCAATGGTGATACGGCGTATTATCTATCACGTCACCGCTAGGAATGGGACCCCTTTTTATTGCTTAGTGTTGGATGATTAGCCCTTTCTTTTATTATTGTGGTGCAATTTTCTCATTCCATATCTTATGATAAAACATCGTCAGTTGTTTTTCTGTGACTGATTTGTCTTTTTCAGTTGTTTTGGGATCACATCAAGAACTGGCACTTTTTCGCTCATGATTTTCTCTATAAGTCTTCCAATTCTATTGTGACCATTTCTCTTATTTCCTCTGGTTCTGCTTATTATTGTTCTCAAATCGTTTATATTAATTTACCTCGAATGAGGATATCCACATAGTGATCTTCCCATTTTTTAATCCAACTAGCCTTGTCACAAACAATCTCGAAATTCACGTCTTTTATTGCTGCTGTTTGGCTTATCTATTTTCTCTCACTTCTGTGATCTAATACAAATGTCTGTTTTTTTAATTTTAAAACATCTTAGTTTATCTTCTCTGACTCGTCTCCTGAATTCTTTCTTTTAGCATGTACTCTAACCGAGGTCATTTTTATTCTATCTGACTTTTCTCAATTGATTTTATCACTGATTTGTTTTCATTCATCGGTTTCTATCCATATTTTGTTCATAGTTTACTTTTTTCTTCAGTGTAATTTAGGATCCTGAGGACATTTTTTTATTTCTCATATAACAAAGGTTCACCTGAAAAGAGAAAAAATTGTCTCGCTTATTGCTACTTGGAAAGGTTGAATGCCAGATTGACATATTCCTGTAATAAGGTGGTTTCTGTGTTTCTTCAATAACAGTTGTGTAGAAACTTGAAGAACAGAGTAAGAAACACCTCACGGGGTGAGGTTAATAAAGACACCAAAGGTAATATTAGTGAGGAAATATCGATTCGGAAAAAAACAACCATGTGTGCATTGGAGTTTTTTACTGGTAAAAGTGAAAATGAAAGCACCTTTGAGAGACTTGGTATTGAATCTGGTGTAGTTTCTGTGGTTACCGATAAATTGTCGAGAAAATGGTAATTTATAGAGTTCTGCTTGTAATAAAGACTGTTTTTAATAAATACATTGTTTCCTGTTCGCAGATGGTGAACTTGAATTCAGTAGCAACTAAAGCTGACTTTTTGGACACATCAGCCTCAACAGTCTTTCTGCCTGGATATACAAAGGCATCATGCGACTTTTCAGTTGCTGATGACAATATTCCAGAAATAGATGAAACATTTACAGTACAATTGTCGATTGAAAGTGGGGGAGGAGAAGTAACAAACCCACAGAATGCAAAAGTGACCATCTTAGCAAATGATGACCCATATGGAAAAATTGGTTTTCTTCATGTGAGTTTTTATTCTTTTAATTTTACAGTAATATTATTAGTAATAGGAATTGTAGTCATCACTGTAGAAACAGGAATGACCAATTTAGTAAACAATTTTCACCAATTTATAGTCTTTTTATGGCAACATGAAAAGGTCCATTTGGAATTGTGACTAAAGTTTTGTTTTAATACCCATATAGGAAGTTAGGGCTTTTAACAGTTTACCCATATTCAGAACTTTATTAACCACGAAACATGGTACAATGCAGAAATTGACGTTGCTAATCGCATAATATACCCATGCTTTGCTCAATTTCTACTGACATTGAAAAAGGATAAATTAATGTCTGAGGATTAGGTAAACCCATGTTAGAACCCATGGGCTGCTATTTTTTTATGATCAGCGCATTGCAAGTTTTCTTGGCAACAACAATTTCCCCACTTATTTCATACAATAAACCAAGTACCCTAGGGTAAATAATAGCCTTTACAATCGAGTTTTTATACGTGGAGGAACTCGCACAACTTTGAACTCTTGGGCTGTTACGCATTTTGGATGCATGATTTTTATCAACACTGTTTATCCTGAAATGTTTTCGTTAAAAATTCATTTATTTAGTTTTTGCAGCTGTATGGACCAAGAGCTTTCTTTTTTAGAATACGTACTTCTTAGGTAATCTTCTTCTTCTTCTTCATCATCATCATCATCATCATCATCATCATCATCATCATCATTATCATCGTTCGACATAGTTGTTTTTCGTCAACCTCGAAATTTAATGCTAGAAATCCCCATCGGTTTGGGCAGGTGTTGTTATTTCTTTTTTCACGTGCATGGTATCTAATTTGCTGTCTCCCACAGAAGTCTTCAATGCATAATGTCTTCGTTATCCACTGGATCTCTCTTTTGGGTTTTATGATGCCTCTCTCTTTTCTAATTTAGCATTGTTTTTTTTAGCCATTTCCCATATTTGAGCCAACCAATTACCATGCATCTCAGGACTGTATTTCACATAGATTCAATTTTCTGTTTTTTACTTCTGTCAAAGTGCCATGGGTGTTTTGAGTATAATAATCTACTTTGGATGTAAGTTTTTAAGAATGTAACTCTAGTTCCCTAAAGAATCCTTCGATGAGGCAATAGAGGTTTCAGTTCGTTCCACATTTGATAACCATTAACTGTTTTATTTGTAATGGGGTGCAAGGACTTGTACGTTGGATAGCATGTGATCCACATATTTGAATTGTTTTACATTTTCAACCCACCAAAGTGGAATATTTTATTTTAGGGATTTTTTGGTGGTACGTTGAATGCGATTGCTTTAGTTTTATTTGTTGCTATTGTAAAATCCTAGATTTCAAATGTAGTTTGTAACTCGCAACTGCACCTTGCTACTCTGCGATGTTTTTACTGAAAGACGTAATAGCATCTGCATATAATAGCATTCACAGTCAATTATTAAAACTCATCTTTTAGATATTTGTGTTTTCTTGTTGGTGCTTGCTGCTTCATATAATATGATTATTTTCGCCAGAAGTAGGGTACTTGTTCAATAATGCGTTTTCTGTACAACTCGGAACATATTTTTTATAAATGTTGAAAATCATAGGGAACTCAATGCCTCTTCTGCAACCAGTATGCACAAAAGGAAATAAAAAAGTAGTGTCTCTTTTTTCCCACAAAAACGGTTACATATACGAAGACATCCATCATTTCGTAAAATCAGGAGATTTTTATAACAATGCTCCAATTTCAAATGAGAGCATGTAAAATTCTGATGATTTTTCTGCAAGCGATTTTTTTATCGCAGGTTATTACTTCCTCGTAACTGGTATAGTGACACTAACTCTCTTTTATGGGGCCAGTGAGAAGGTACTCAAAAGACACTAAATCTCGTGAGTATGAAGGATGTGGTAAAGTTGCCAACCAGAATGAGGTGATCGTCCCTTTATTTCTATCCTTGTATGTGATCGAGCATTGCGATGCAGGAGGACATTATCGATTTGCTAGTTGGGTATCACTGATCGGTTTCTTTCATTGATTCTCGTTAAGGTCTCAATATATGCCTTANAAATGAGAGCATGTAAAATTCTGATGATTTTTCTGCAAGCGATTTTTTTATCGCAGGTTATTACTTCCTCGTAACTGGTATAGTGACACTAACTCTCTTTTATGGGGCCAGTGAGAAGGTACTCAAAAGACACTAAATCTCGTGAGTATGAAGGATGTGGTAAAGTTGCCAACCAGAATGAGGTGATCGTCCCTTTATTTCTATCCTTGTATGTGATCGAGCATTGCGATGCAGGAGGACATTATCGATTTGCTAGTTGGGTATCACTGATCGGTTTCTTTCATTGATTCTCGTTAAGGTCTCAATATATGCCTTAGAGTTTGTTGTTTCACCTCTTAGAAAGAATTAAAACCAGAATGAGACCATCAGCACCCCAAAAGTCAACCCCCTTTTTTTCAAGCTGACTTTTCCATCATTAATTTTTTGGTTTGGTGACGTAGACTGCTGGTATTTTATTGCTTGGCTCTATGATTACTGTTAAAAATGTGAATAAATATTTCATGATCGGTAACGAGCCTTCCAAAGAAGCTATCTCTTTGGCTTTGTTCCAAAAGTTCAGTGTAGGCGTTGACCCCGCCAGTCATGCGTTTGGTAGTCTGCTCTTTCGGTACCCAACGGTACACAAGTTTATGTGTACTTTAATGTAGTGATTTAGTAACATGCTCAACCCAGACAAATTAGTAGGATACTATTTAAAGCACTTGTGCTGTGCAGTTTTGTTTTCGCTGGCCTTTATCAAGGCACTTAAAATGTATTATGCTGGGCATCATTTTCTATTATGCCAAGCTGCAAAGCAGCAAGAATAATAAATTGTGGCAAACCATTACTATAGATTGTGCCTCAGATGTGACCGAGCAACCAGCTTCACCATGCATTGTTGCTAATAAACTATTTTATGTTTTGTGTTGTTGAGCGGGTCTTTTTTTCGATCAGGTTCCATTTCTAGCTTTTAATGTACATGCGAATAAATACATAAATAAATACATGCAAATTCGAGGACTAGTATTATTTGCAATTATGTTTAAGTTGGTTTTTTCAGTGCTCGAAATTCAATTCTTCAGTACTCGAAATTCAATTCTTCAGTACTCGAAATTCAATTTTTCAGTGCTCGAAATTCAATTCTTCTTAAAATACTGTCATTGTTAGCTTTGATTTAACTACACTTGAAGACGAAAAGATTCCAAACAGATTTTTTTGTATGCTGCATTACACTTTTTTTTCTCTAGAAGTAACATACAGAAAGAAAAGACTTGTTTAACTGACTCTTAATATTTACTTGCTTTCTTTATGAAATGAAAATCTTGTTAGATCCAGCTGTGAACAACAAAACATAACCTCAAATTTTGATAATATTTAAGTATAACATAATATTTAAGTGTCTTACTACTGCATTAAAACTAGTTGAATAAGAGTATCAAAGGATTATGAATGAGACTAATGTTAATGTCACCAGCAAATCCCAGTAACACTAACACGACTGCCTTTGAATTACAAATAAAAACCGGAAACATCCTGCTGCAAAATTTCAAAAATTTGGAAGCTACAATGACACAGATACTAGTAAAAACAAGACTACTGAAATATACAGAAATGTTACGTAGGAACAAAAAGGGACAAACAGTGATTCGTTGTTTTACTGTCCACTGCTAGGGGCACAGAGATTTTGGTATCATGTAGATNTAAGTATAACATAATATTTAAGTGTCTTACTACTGCATTAAAACTAGTTGAATAAGAGTATCAGAGGATTATGAATGAGACTAATGTTAATGTCACCAGCAAATCCCAGTAACACTAATACGACTGCCATTGAATTACAAATAAAAACCGGAAACATCCTGCTGCAAAATTTCAAAAATTTGGAAGCTGCAATGACACAGATACTAGTAAAAACAAGACTACTGAAATAAACAGAAATGTTACGTAGGAACAAAAAGGGACAAACAGTGATTCGTTGTTTTACTGTCCACTGCTAGGGGTACAGAGATTTTGGTATCATGTAGATATATAAATCTTATTACTAACTATTAGTATTTTTATATTGTATATTTTATTATATATTTTGTATTATATTATATATATTATGTATGTATATAATATATATTTATATTTTGTATTATATTTTTATATTATATTATCATATTAGTACTTTTATTAGTATATTTACTCTCAACAGCTAGATGTATGAATTAATAGGTAAATAAGAAGAGGAAATAGATGGGTTTTGTTATGAATTTTTACCATCTGCTTGAATATCTACATGCAAGGGTTTATTTTGTTATTTAATTTGTTTAGAAATATTGGGCGGGGTTGGTATGACAAGAGTGTACAATGTAATTCTCAGTTTGATAATTTGTTGTTATCATTGCAAAGTGTAATGTAGATGTACGTTTTTTGTATCAATTTTTTAGCCAGGACAAATTGTGAGGGTAACAGAACCAGTTCTTGGTAAAACGTCATATGCAGTACTGCCTTTGACAAGGGAGGGTGGTACTATTAATCAAGCAAATGTCTATTGGCAGGTAAGATTTATTGTTGGAAAGTATCTCTCTTAAGTCATAAAAAGTTTTTGCCTTTCTTACTGAAGTGGAAACTAGAGGAATAGTTTCAAGCTATTAAATAATAACTATTAATTAGCTTTCACCTGAAGCCATCTTGTATCTTTATAAATCTACCATCCATCCTTGCGTGGAGTACTCTTGCCATATCTGGATATGTTCTCCCTCATCTTATTTTGATGCTCTTGATCGTGTTCAGAGACGTAGGTCGATAGGTCCAAACCTTGCTGCTGCTCTTCATCCTTTGTCTGATCGACGGAATGTAACTTTTATTGGTCTTTTCTACAGGTATTATCATGGGGAAGTCTTCTAATGAGCTTTCCTCTTTGGTATCATTTCAGATTTTTGCATCTCCAATGACTCGTTTCTCTCAACGTATTCATCGTCATTCAGTTGGTACCCATCGTTGTGATAAATCTTTCTATGATTTTAGGGTTTTTCCTCTGACTGCAAGACTGTGGAACTATTTGAGACCTGAGTGATTACCTACGTCATATAATTAGAATGTTTTTAAGTCTAAGGTTAATTCGTATCTGTTGGCTTAACGTTGTTCTTTTTTTAATTTCATTTTCTTCCTTTTTCCCTTTAGCATCGTCACAATCCTATGCATCTAGTAGCATTATTTTTTGTATGGTTCTTTACCATTTAAAACCCCCAAATACCCCCAGAAGAATATCAAGGTAGGGCCTCATCAAGTTGATTTTTCAAACAGCATCTCTTTTAAGGTAATTTTCCCACAAATTGAGCTGTTAAAGCTAAGTCCCAAACATTTTAAATTTATATTAAGATTTTTTTTCTTTAGGCATTTTAACATACAAAACGGTAGATTTTCGAAGAATTACAGAATTTATGCAATGGTGCTGACAAAACATGCCACACGTTTTAATCTGCGTCTATCAACGTCCAATCTGTCTTTTGATGCTGTCTTTACGAAGGGCTTTTATTAGTGCTCTACCGGGAGTGTATGAGAAAAAATAAAAATATTCATTCGAATTTTTATTCGCTTTGCCCACCCCAAGATTTTTGTGAACACTCCTTTCAGATTGGCGTGAAACACAACCATTCCCTTAAAGGATAAAATTTGGAACGTTTTTAAAAAACTGAATCTTGATAGACTTTATTCAAATCCCAAGGTATTGAGCATTAATACTGAATATCATGACTTCTGTTTTACTCATACTGCCTCGAAGCAGGAAGACAACTATAGCTAGGAGTAACTCCACAGCCAGATGCCGTTTACGTCACTTGCCAGGATATGATCAATGTAGAATCTAAAGTTTACTAATTTTTTTCAATGAAATAAATATATTTTCATCGCTCAGGAAATGTAAGCAGTTAGCATTTCCTATAGCATGAAAATCAATGATTTGGGGTAAAAAGAAAACGAAAGCAGTAAATTGTTGGCATCAAAAACTATATTTTAAAGTTACTTTGTAACTTATCAGTACTTTTAAGTACTTGAAAAAATTTTAGGTTACATTGTATCTGCTCTTTACTATGCTTTTCAGTGCAGAGATCGCTAATGTAACAGATGGTTATTGTTTATAACTTTTGTATAAACAGACACAGGAACCACATATCGGATTTTGTTCCTGTTTACACTGATTTTCTGTTAGTATTTAATTGTCTATTAATTATAAAAGGTTGAAACACAAAAAAGAGATACGTGCAAAAGAATTAAAGGAGTCAGAATGTCGAAAGGATAATGTGCAAAAGAATAGATTTTCAGTCTTGTTGTATAAGGGTTTTCTAACTCTACCTCCTGCTTTTTGTATGTTGTCCTCGCGTTTTCTTACTCTTTTTGCTCCGTCGCGTTATCTATGTATATTAATGTTTATTAAATAAATGTGTGGCGATAAATAACCAATTTAAAAGGAAATAAGTATTTTTGAAAGCAGAGCTTTGACAAAATCCCACAGATGCATGCTTTAACACACCATTGCTGGATGGTGAATATTATGCTTGTCTTTTATTTTACATTTCTGTTTAACTGTATAGGTATCTTCAAGCCCTGCACAGCCTCAACTAGATATACATCCCATTGCTGGTTACGTGACTTTCAGGGATGGAGCAACTGCTGCAAATATAACAATTGAAATTCTCAGAGACCAGGTATTTTCTTTCATTTTATTTCTTCTTGGTTGAAAGCAGTGTTTTGTTTACACTTAATAGCCTCTATCTCTGCATTTCTCTAGATTTTTGGTCTCGCCTCTTCTTTCTCTCTGTTTCTCTTTCCTTCCCCCTTCCCCTCCCTTTTCTTCCTCTTGTCCTTCCTCATTGGTCATTTTCCCTTCCTCAGTCCTTCAGTCTTTCCCTCTATCTTTCCCACCCTGAGTATGCCTCTCTCGTTCTGCGTGTCTGTATGTCTTGCCCTTAATATATCTATGTTTTCTACCTAAGTCAAAATCAATAGTTCCGCAGGAAAAAAGTCAGTATATGTAAAAGTATAAAATAGTATAAAAGGTGAAAAAAAGGTGAGGATAGAAGTAAGGTAAAATAATAAGCAGAACTAAAAATTATAGTTTATCAGTTGAAAAGAATTTTTAATGGTCAGAAACAAGTGATTCAAATTTTTTACTTTTATTTTTTGATCTCTTTTCTATTGCAAGACTATTAAAAGTTTTTGATGCAGAAAAATGAAAACTTTTCTTTGGTGACTTTTGATGACTCAGCATTTCAAAACAATTGTCTGAAATGAAATAGCTATTTTGACGTGTTTTCTGAAAAGGAGAAGGTTTTTACGCATTTTTGGATCTGTTTNAAAAAGGTGAGGATAGAAGTAAGGTAAAATAATAAGCAGAACTAAAAATTATAGTTTATCAGTTGAAAAGAATTTTTAATGGTCAGAAACAAGTGATTCAAATTTTTTACTTTTATTTTTTGATCTCTTTTCTATTGCAAGACTATTAAAAGTTTTTGATGCAGAAAAATGAAAACTTTTCTTTGGTGACTTTTGATGACTCAGCATTTCAAAACAATTGTCTGAAATGAAATAGCTATTTTGACGTGTTTTCTGAAAAGGAGAAGGTTTTTACGCATTTTTGGATCTGTTTTGCCTTTCAATACGTTTTAAAAAAATCTGTATTCCACATTAAGTAGAATTTCTCTTTCTTTTGGAGTTCAGGTTTCTTTCCATTTTTTTGTGTTTCATATATGCAAAGTAAATAGCCATAACATCAGCGGAAAAATAATTCACATAGTAATTTTACAATAATGCCAAAACAATTCTACAAGAATTTGCACTTTAAGTACACAATAAATTCACCCTAATTCCACAATAATATGGACAGTAATTTTACTAGAACTCCTCAATATTTTCACAATAATTCCACAATAACTTCGCGATAATTCCACAATTATTCCCCGATAGTTCCACAATAATTCTACAATAATTCCATAATAATTCCACAATAATTCTACAATAATTCCATAATAATTCCATAATAATTCCATAATAATTATACAATAATTCTGCAATAATTCCATAATAATTGCATAATAATTCCACAATAATTCTACAATAACTCTGCAATAATTCCATAATAATTCCACAATAATTCTACAATAATACTGCAATAATTCCATAATAATTCCACAATAATTCTACAATAATTCCATAATAATTCCATAATAATTCCACAATAATTCCACAGTAATTGAACAATAATTCCATAATAATTCCACAATAATTCCATAATGATTCCATATTAATTCCATAATAATTCTACAATGATTCCATAATTCCATAATAATTCCACAATAATTCCACAATAATTCTACAATAATTCCATAATAATTCTACAATGATTCCATAATAATTCCATAATAATTCCACATTAGTTCTACAATAATTCCATAAAAATTCAACAAAAATTCCACAATAATTCAAAAAAAATTATAAAATAATTCCATTATAATCTAATAAAAATTATACAATAATTCAATAATATTCCTTAAAAAATTCCAAGATAATCCNTCATTTTATTTCTTCTTGGTTGAAAGCAGTGTTTTGTTTACACTTAATAGCCTCTATCTCTGCATTTCTCTAGATTTTTGGTCTCGCCTCTTCTTTCTCTCTGTTTCTCTTTCCTTCCCCCTTCCCCTCCCTTTTCTTCCTCTTGTCCTTCCTCATTGGTCATTTTCCCTTCCTCAGTCCTTCAGTCTTTCCCTCTATCTTTCCCACCCTGAGTATGCCTCTCTCGTTCTGCGTGTCTGTATGTCTTGCCCTTAATATATCTATGTTTTCTACCTAAGTCAAAATCAATAGTTCCGCAGGAAAAAAGTCAGTATATGTAAAAGTATAAAATATAAATTTGCAATTCTTGTTTCTTCTGTTCGAAAAAAAAAGTGAGGATAGAAGTAAGGTAAAATAATAAGCAGAACTAAAATTATAGTTTATCAGTTAAAAAGAATTTTTAATGGTCAGAAACAAGTGATTCAAATTTTTAACTTTTATTTTTTGATCTGTTTTCTATTGCAAGACTATTAAAAGTTTTTGATGTAGAAAAATGAAAACTTTTCTTGGGTGACTTTTGATGACTCAGCAATTCAAAACAATTGTCTGAAATGAAATTGCTATTTTGACGTGTTTTCTGAAAAGGAGAAGGTTTTTACGCATTTTTGGATCTGTTTTGCCTTTCAATACGTTTTAAAAAAAATCTGTATTCCACATTAAGTAGAATTTCTCTTTCTTTTGGAGTTCAGGTTTCTTTCCATTTTTTTGTGTTTCATATATGCAAAGTAAATAGCCATAACAGCCGAAAAATAATTCACATAGTAATTTTACAATAATGCCAAAACAATTCTACAAGAATTTGCACTTTAAGTACACAATAAATTCACCCTAATTCCACAATAATATGGACAGTAATTTTACTATAACTCCTCAATATTTTCACAATAATTCCATAATAACTTCTCGATAGTTCCACAATTATTCCCCGATAGTTCCACAATAATTCTACAATAATTCCATAATAATTCCACAATAATTCTACAATAATTCCATAATAATTCCATAATAATTATACAATAATTCTGCAATAATTCCATAATAATTGCATAATAATTCCACAATACTACAATAATTCTGCAATAATTCCATAAAAATTCCACAATAATTCTACAATAATTCCATAATAATTCCATAATAATTCCACAATAATTCCACAGTAATTGAACAATAATTCCATAATAATTCCACAATAATTCCATAATGATTCCATAATAATTCCATAATAATTCCATAATAATTCTACAATGATTCCATAATTCCATAATAATTCCACAATAATTCCACAATAATTCTACAATAATTCCATAATAATTCTACAATGATTCCATAATAATTCCACAATAGTTCTACAATAATTCCATAATAATTCCACAAAAATTCCACAATAATTCTACAATAATTCCATTATAATTCCATAATAATTCTACAATAATTCCATAATAATTCCATAATAATTCCACGATAATTCCACGATGATTCCACGATGATTCCACGATAATTAGCCAACGGTTTCGCAATAATTCAGAATTATTCAGAATAATGCCACAACATTTCTCCATTAAATACCCAATGATCTCACAATAATTCCACAAAAATTGCACAGCAGTTTCCAAAAACAAATCGTATGAAACATTGTTAACTAGAATATCTTTAGATAGGAAGTACACACCCACATTCTCTACCCTTATTGGCGCTTTTTAACATTTGTCAAATTGCAATGCACATTGTGATTTATACAATTTATGCAACACAAAACATAATAAATATGTGTGTATGCTAATAAACATGATAAGAACCTTTATTGTTTTAATCATAAATTTTGTATTACTCTCATACCTATGCAAGCCATGGATACATGCCAACTGGATAGTGAGTGAGTGAGTATCATCAGTGTTCTTGCTGCAGCTATCCCATTTCATATTCTGCCGTTATACTCTAGTCTATGGGTAACAGTTAATTCCTTACGTTTAGCCTTTGTTTGCCTTAAACAGCAGCCAGAACAGTGAATTCATAGAACCATCAAAGTGGAAAATGCAATAGGGCCTACTGGTGTACATATTAACAATGTTCTTTTACACTTAGAGTTCTATTTGGATTCTTCTATTTAATCATGATTTGTGCAGTGCGAGTTGCTGGCTTTATACATCAAATTGTATTCTGCTATCACTAGGATAACTAATACCAAGCAAAAATGTGTTGCACTTGCGTCAGTGTTTTTCGTTAACTTGGGTACCCCAGGAGATTAAGTACCTTTATATTTTTTGCCCCCATTTAAACTGAAATACTTTTCGTATCTCAGGAAGAAAACGGATGTTATTTTGAAAGTACAGTTGCCTATGATAATGATCAAGCTAGGTTCCTTAAGTTGTAAAATTGTGGCCAATCTGGAATAAGCGTTAAGTACCTAGATGTTTTTTTCTGAAAAATATCTGGACAGTTTTTAATTGAATAATAGCACCATGCCTTTTTGCTGGACAAAATGTTATGTATGGTTACCTCCCTATTTTTCACTATTAAATTGTAAAAAAGGAATTTAGTTAAATCCTATTAGCCATTTTGAATTTTTACCTAACATTAATGACTTTTATTTCAGATACCAGAGAACGAGGAGAGATTTTCAATTCGTCTTGTCAACGTCTCTAATGGGGCAGCTCTAAAGTCTTCATCTATAGAGACTGAAATTGAGATCAGTAAGAACGATGCACCTATTCGGTTTGAACTGCCTTCCATCACATTTGGTGAACCACAAACACAGAGTGTTAAAGTTCTTCGTGGAATCAGTTCAGCTGGAATTCGAATTGGCCAAACAAATGAAGCTGCCTATGTATCATACACAACAGTTGACGGAACTGCAAAACATGGAATTGACTACACCCCAATATCAGGTGTTTTAAAATTTGAACCAGGAATTACAGAGAAATTATTATCAATCCATGTTTTGAAAGATGCACAACCGGAAATCAGTGAAAATTTTACTTTGAAATTATTTAATGTCACGGGTGGCGTCGTATTGAAAAACCCAAGCACAATAATTATAACCATCGTAAAAAATGATGATCCTCACGGCGTTATTTCCTTTAAACGAATATTATCACGGGAGTCTCCGCCGCTGGTTTTGGATGAAGACCAAAGTCAGACGGGAAGTATTCAAGTGAATCGTTCAAAAGGAACTTTCGGTACCGTCAGTGTTAAATGGAAAATATCAGCTGTTTCAAACGACTCTTCAGTAAATGTCAGTGAAGTCTTTAGTACGGTACAAGGAGTATTGAATTTCAGTCAAGGAGTTGCATTGAACAATATTCATATCAGTACCATTCAAAATACAGTTCCCCAAGAAGCTCAGGAGTACGTTTTAGAGCTGACAGCTGTATCTGGTGGAGGGAGACTGTTACTTTCTTCAGAAGGCAATCCAAAAACGTTAGTCATTGTGACAGATAATGACTATGCGTATGGCGTAATCAACTTTGCAGCTCTTAATACTTCAAGAGTCATACTGGTATGCCTTTGTAATTTTTAAAACCCTTCTATCATCTAACTCATTCATAATAATATTGATGTAAATGTTACACTGTAATTGATGGACACTTTTTATTTTGTAGTTCACATAACTAACATTACATAAAAATGTCAAGTTAAAATATCTGTGTTTTCCCACGATCTGGTTTAAAAAAATAAATAATGTGTGGTCAAAATGCGAGCACTTACACATTTATAGCTGCCTTAGTATTAGAGTTTAATGTAATATTTGGGACTTTGATGTTGAGAAGCCATTGGTCATGATATGGCATCTGATAATTAAAAATAAAGGAATAATATTAATTAATAAAATAAAGTTAATGTCATTAGCTGTGATAATGGGAAAGCTCAGAACGTAGTTTTTTTACCCCTCAGAAAGCCAGACTGCTGAACTCTTTGGCTTCTAAGTACTTTCGTCCATCATATCACTTTAATGTTTTTAAATCTAAGATCAACTGTTATCTGATGACTAAATTTTTATCGGAACTTCACAGCTCCATACACGTGATGGGTTTATACCTGTCATGGTTCTTAACGATAAAAAACGTTCGGCATCATTACGGAAAAATTTTATTAAACCTTGGCTTAAGATGCTGTGTTCTTCGTTATACCAATAAGTTCCAAAGATATAAATAAAACAAAGTGCACTAAATATACATTAAATAATAGGCGTATTATTTAGATATTAAATTTTTTTGTAATTTGTAATTTATAAGATATAAGGTGTATTAAGATCATAAAAATTCCTAATTGTAAAGGAAAGGATGTAGTTGTGTTGGTCATGATCATTCCACTGTAAAGATAAATTAGGCTGTTTTTAAGCTGGATTTAGCAGCAGGAAAATATCTCGCTATGCTATATTAGTGCAGTTGAGATGAACCCCATGAACTAATACAGGGGCCAATGGCATTAATAAATCGATTTTAAAGGCCAAGGCATTTTAAAGACCAGACCACTTTAAAGGGCATTTTCAACGTCGGGATATAAAATTTAATTGTCGCACGCCCCCAAATTAGTGAAGTCGCATAGAATTATCATTCGTTATACCCCTCGTCAAGAGATTAGTGAAATTTTCCCCAGAGAACAAGTTTTGGAAAACCCCTCCCCCCCAAAAAAAAATAGAATTTTAGTCATTAATATTCTCTTAGAATTTTGATGAATGTTTTATTTTATTATTGAAAGACTTCAGGATACTGAATGCTTATACAATTTTAATCAGGCATAGTGGTACCTTATCTCTTATGCGGCACACAGAAATGAATTATATTTCATTTATTTGCCCAAAACAGTAAGAGTTTAGTTCCGTTTCTATTTTTCATATACTTTTAAAATTTTAAATAATTTTATGTACAGTCAGCATCGCCAAGACGTATTGAAGCTTCTATAGAAAGAACGTGGGGAACATTAAAAGAAATTGTCATTAATTACACCGCAGTTTACCTATTACCTGGATCTAGTACACCTTCGTCAGACTTGAAGCTTAACACAGCAAGAAGCTTAAAAATGGCTCCTGGACAGCGGAATGCCACGTTGATTGTAGAAATAGGAGAGAATGGATTTTTGCAGGCAGGATCATTTATTTTGATACATTTGGAAGCAACGAATGTTACAGGTAAATATTTTGTGTTAACGAGAATTTTTTTGCTTTTGTAATCAACATAAAATTGTAGTGCAGAAATGTAGTGATTTATCTGACGTAGTTGCATAGAAATTGAGTGGTGTGTATCGAAAAAGAAGTTATACCTCCTATGATCAATATCAGCAAATTACCAAAAGGGTAAAAATACAACTGTTACTTTTAACTAACTCCTTTCTTTAGGAGGAGCCGTGGCTTCATGGTTAGTGCAACTGCACAGTAACCAAGAGTTCCGGGTTCGATTCCCCGAGCCGCCCAGGAGAATTCGGAACTTTGCAAAGAAAAAAAAGCCGTTGGTTGGCGTCAGGAAGGGCATCCGGCCAAGAAATTCCTTCCTGCCAAATCAAAGTCCCTCTGAAGGGCACCATCTGAGCCCCAATTGGGGGAAAATAACGTTAAAACTAAAAATAAAAGTTTGGGCTAGGAAATTGTTTGCCACTCCAACTGAAACATTCCTATATGCACCTATGAATCTTGTTAATTGAATTTTGTTCAACGATTGAGAATTTTTTTGACACCTCGTTGATGCTATAGCAGCGTATATTCTAACCACAGCATTTCTACGTGAAATGTAAATTATATTCAGGCAGCATTTGGTAAATTATGTAGTTAAGCTAAAATTCAGCATAAAAGCATAGTTACGAGTTGCAATTATCTTATTTATGTCTAGTTTATACCAGGAAAATATGTTTAATTATGTAAGGATTATTGGCTTATATTTTTTGCCATGCTTTTTTTAACGTCATTTACCCCCAGTAACTGTAGCTCAGACAGTGCCTTTCACAGGGACTTTGTTTTGGCAGTGAGGAATTTCTTGGTCTGATGCCCTTCCTGACGCCAACCAATGGCTTTTTCTTTTTTGTGAATTTCCAAAGTCACCCGCTCAGGGAATCGAACACGGAATTCTTGGTTACGGTGGAGTTGTACTTACCATTAAGCCACGGCTCCACTAATGCTGTTGGTAATATTATGTACAAGCATTTCAATACTTCAGGAGACCCCTTCAAATGCATTCCTTTTCTGTACTTTTCACATCACTTACTTTCGTCAGTATTTCTATGTTCTTCGCCTGGGCCCCTCGGATTTTACCTGTAGAGAATTCGTCGAACCTTTTTTATGAAAACACTTTTGTATCCTTACAGCTCTCTTAAAGATATCTTAGTACTTTAGCTAATATTTTAGTATATTTTGGTTTTACATGAGGCTAAAGCTGATAATGGTTTTAGACATAAGATAGCTAATGATTTGTTTGTGTTTGCAGAAAAGTGGTAGTAAGTCAGACTTAACTGGTCACTGAACAGTAAATTTAATTCATATAGACTATGTTTATTTTTAAACGCAAGAGAAGTTTTTCTATCATCAACCATGTCTCTGTTCCTTTGTTTTCAATAACTCTTCATTTGGGCCTAACCTCTTGTTAAGTAAAACGAAAAAGCGAAGACCTTGATTAAATTCTATAACAAAGTAGCATCTTAACAGCTGCTATAATTAATAATTTTATAGGTAGTTTGGAAGCTTAGAATAAAAGAAAAAGAGAATAAAGACCACGATAATATTAATTTCCAAAAGTGGATGATGTAAAATAACAACTTATTTTACAGGAGTTATACAAAGATATATATATTAAATCATCCTAATAAGTTGCCTCATTCTTCTTTAAAAAGTCCAGTTTACTTATTCTGATGTCAACCCACCGATAATATTTTGAGGGGTGTGTCCCAGTATCTCCTTGTGAGCTGTCATATCTCCCAGACCGTCATTTGTACCTAACGCCCACTTCCCTTTTGTAATTGTTGCACTTAAACAACTTCCTCCTTAGTAAACTGATTTCAAATTGATAGGTGCATATATTCAAAAAAAGCCGTAAAACTTCTCATTGCCACAGCGAAGACCCTCTGAAGGTCATCGCCTTAGCCCTTTTACGGGGAAAAGTGATGTTTAAAAAATGGGTACGTATAACATATAGTACAAGTACAGATCGTAGAAAATATTTCATTATTTTTTGTTTAACAAAGTAACTTTTTGAAAAGAAGTTAAATATTTGAGCATGAAATGAAAATTGTAATCATGTTTTTCTCCAGGCACAACAATCGTACCACCATCAAGCCCAATTTTTGGACCACGTCGATCTTTATACATAAATATCACTAATGAATTGGCTAATGGTGAAATAGCGTTTTTTAACAATCCAGTACAGTTGACGTTTGAGGAGCCAAGTTCGTCAATTCCCAAGAGAGTCGCTCTTCTCCTAATGAGGGATGGTACTGCGGTAACGGCAACTGTCTTTTGGAAGATTTCAGGTGATACTGGGTTTACTGCTGCCGATGTAAGATCGACAATGGGTTCAGTTACGTTTGCTAAAGGTAAGAGACGATCAGACGTTTCTAAAATGGTATTTTTAACTCAATTGCATTGATCAGTATAAGAAAGCAGATGAATGGCTATTTAGAGTTTTGTATACTAACCCAAATATTACTTTCTTTCCATACTTCCTATATGGAGAGTAATATAGAGTTAGAGAGTTACAGCTTTCGAAGTATTAGGAATCGTTCCTTTTTGACATCCTGCAAACATAAACAGTAATGATGACCCAAGTTGTATTTTGCCTTTGAACTTGTGTGATGACACAATTCGAAGGACGTCATGGGATCTATTTAAAAATCACTATACTTCAGCCTGTTAATCATATCAAAAGCAGATGTTTACAATGACATTTTCTTCTTTTCCTCCTTAACCCCCGATATCTTAACCTACCAGATATAAATTGTCCTTTATCAACTTGTCAATTAATTGTGTACCAAAACTCAGAATGAAGAACAGAGTATTTTTAGTGTTATGATCACTTTTAATAGTAATAATGGTCATCATGTTTAATGATCATTGCAATGGTCTGATTCACAGTAAAACTGGGTTTCTGTATCTCTGAATTTATTTACACTAATATTGTTGGTGATAATAGCTAGTAGTACAAATTAGGCATATATTTAATGGACAAAGAACATGTGAAATAAAAAATCATTGTTTTTGATTTTTGTATTTGCCGCCTTAATTCCTATCTTTCTAACACACGAAAATCGGTTAATTATTTTTTTCGATTCTAATAACTTCTTTCCTTGTGACAGAAAGCTTTAAGCTGTTGAGGTTTTAGTTTTCACATTCTGTCATTTGGTATTTGTATTTGGCCTCGACAATTTACCTATAAACGGCCCCAGAGCCAAGACATCATTCATCATATTTGCTCTATCAGGCAAAACACATTTTGCGTACCCAAATCATCCAGAATTTTTGATTTGAAAGTGAGATAAAAGAAAGCCACTCATTTTTAATTCACCAAATTCTCTGGTTCCTCGCTTGATTTTTCTGTTGATTTTGCAAAAACACGCCATGAATACACATTTTTTCCCCACTTTGGTCCATGCTTGGACTCCTTGTCCTGTCCCTTCCTGCTTCGTTCCATCCCTCCCATGACAGCTTCGAGTCTAATATAATTGCCTTTTTGGCGAACTGTCTTGATTATATTTCTCTTTTAGTTTTATTTTTGTGTGTTTATTTTCCCACTTTTTCGTAAAGACAGTAACACCACACCGACAAGTGATACTTTGCCTTGTGTGAAAGAAGCTTGACAATATTAAATAAATTCAAGCCGCAGGTTAGGATAAGGTTCTTAGTTGAAAGAAAGCTTCAGAACTGAGCATTTTTCAGGAAAAGATGTCTGGATAGTAGTTCTAAGCAACTTTTTCCATTTTGTACGATGGTTGGTTTCTTTCGAGGAATATTTAATCTTTTTCGGTCACCTTGTATACAATTAAACGAGCATTTTTCTGATCTTCCTTTTCGGCTCGGCCTCTGTGTCTCGAGAGTAGTGCAGTTATTTTTCATGAGTTGCTACGCTGAACATATACCAAACAAGATGGTTGGAGTGTAACAGTAACCGTAAAGTTTTGGAGGTGTAGTTTTTCTAAAAGAGATGTGGAGCTTACTTTCTTATGTTTCCAGATGCCACAAATCCACAGGAAACACACCCTTTAGATATTATTTTACAGCACTATATCCTACTCACGGATTTTTTTTTCAATTTTAAGGTGATGATCGTGTCAATTTAACGATCGAAATTATGCCCGATGAGGAACCAGAGTTGGCAGAAAGATTTTTTGTTGACCTTGTCAATGTAACCGGAAGAAACGAACGACTTAGAAATGGAGCAGTAAGTTTAAATTGCTTTTGTTATCTTTTATAAAATAATATTCTAATTACGAAAACAAATTTTTCCCAACGTTATAGAAGCGGGGTGTTACGTGTCAACCTTGTGTCCCTTTTTTCAATTGATAGGATAATTTTTTTTCTGTCAGTTTTATTTTGATGTTATACCAGCAGCGGAAGCTTTTTTTTGTTATATACGTACTGGACAAGACGTTGGGTGTCACGTGACTATCTAGTGTGTTTGGTTTTACCGGAATAATCCTTTTGTGAAGTTTTGTAATTAAATGTTGGATCAAGACATAAAATGTTTTAGTTTTTTAGTATTTTTGTTATTTTTTATTATTTTTGTCAGTATCATCTTCATTATTGTAATAATTGTTATATTAATTATTATAATGGCTATGTGAACAGGAAATACTTTTTACATGTACACAGCGACCGGATTTAATGTTGGTAACGCTTTTGAAAATATACCTCATAAAACCACCCGTTATGAATACCATAATGACCATGTGAAAGATAAAATTAAAGATGTCGAACTCATTTTTATTGAGCTTTCGTTCCTTAGTTTCTATTCAAACAATATGGACAATTTCAAAAATCTTTTAAAAGATTTCAATCCTGATTATGAAAGAATTNTTTTGTAATTAAATGTTGGATCAAGACATAAAATGTTTTAGTTTTTTAGTATTTTTGTTATTTTTTATTATTTTTGTCAGTATCATCTTCATTATTGTAATAATTGTTATATTAATTATTATAATGGCTATGTGAACAGGAAATACTTTTTACATGTACACAGCGACCGGATTTAATGTTGGTAACTCTTTTGAAAATATACCTCATAAAACCACCCGTTATGTATACCATAATGACCATGTGAAAGATAAAATTAAAGATGTCGAACTCATTTTTATTGAGCTTTCGTTCCTTAGTTTCTAGTTTCTTTCAATCCTGATTATGAAAGAATTCTAAAAAAATTTACATACAGTTGTCAGACGTTCGTATTACATATATAAGCAACGATTTAGTGGTTTGACGTCATTGGACCTACTTCTTTTTGTATAAATGTAAGCTCATTTAATTCAATCGTCCAGTACGTCCAGTACCAGAATATGGTCCGAAGCTGCAGTGAAATGTTTGAATTAATGTAGATGACGTTTACAGTAATTATTATTAATTAATTACTGGGCAACACGAGGAGTGTTTTTTACCCTTGTTCCCCGTTTCATTTTTCCAGCTTCTAGGATGAATTGCTGTTTAAAAAGGGATTTTTTTGCATAGTAGATCAGCACGTAATAGCATTCTAACTATACATATTCGATTTTCATACTCCACGTCAGTTATCATGTCATTAGTGTCTGACTTTACTACACAGATTAATTGTTCACGTAATCTTGCTTAAGATGATTTTTTTTAACTCAGGTGTTTTTGTACTGTTACACGGGGGTTCAACATGATTCTCAGGGATTGGATAACCCTATCCTGCACAATCCCCGGGATGCCTTTGGCAAAGTCTACCACACGGTTTTGCCACCCGTCCATGAGGTACGGAGCCTTTATCCTGTCGGCCCGTCTTGCCAGAGCGGGGATCATGCATTCCTGGGCTTATGAGCTTCCTCGATTAGGTCACCGACCAGGAATAGCCACTCACTGCCTTGTGAGCAGGTTCTTAGACCAAAGGCTTGGCCCGAAGCTGATAACTGTGGTTAGTGTCAGGAAGGGAATCCAGCCAGAAAAAACAACTGCCAATTCTGAAATGCGAATGACAGTACAAGTTATCATCATACCGGATCGGTCACAGCTTGCGTTGCCAACTTTTGCCTTGGAAAACCAGCGAGGCAATGGAAAATATGCGACTGGCTACAGTCGCATATTTTCAAGCAGAAGGAAGCGTCGAGAAAGAGGGCTAAGAGGGGAAAAAGGAAAAGCGACGGAAGGAAGGCCAACGATTGGTACTTTCAATGTAGGTACAATGACAGGGAGAGGGAACGAAATTGTGGATTTGATGGAGAGAAGAATTTTAGGGTCCTACACGTGTAAGAAACCAAATGGAAAGGCACAAAGGCCAAGAAAGTGGAAATGGATACAAGCTGTATTACAGTCGGACAACAAATAAGAGGAATGGAGTGGGAATCATCCTCTACTGATCACTCAGGGGTGGGATTGCTAGAGAGATGTTCAGACCGAATCATGGGACTACGGATGGAGGCCGATGGTACTATCATGCAAGTCATCAGTGCATAAGGCTCACAGACTGGATGCAATGAAGTGGAAAAGAAAATGTTTTGGGAAAACCTGGATGATTATTTTAGCAAAATTCCCGGAGATAAACGTGTTTACATTGGAGCGGATTTAAACGGTCATGTCGGAGAGGGTAACTTTGGAAATGTGGAAATGGAAAGAACATTGGGAAACATGGGTTAGGGACAAGAAACGGACAAGGTGAGAAAATAATGAGGTTTGTAAAAGGTATCGACTTAGATATCGTAAAGACATTCTTCATGAAGTCAGTGGAACAGAAAGTGACTTACAAAAGTGGTCAACATTGTATCCAGACTAATTATGTACTTTGCAGAAGAAGACTGGTGAAGGAAGTCACAGATTGCAAAGTATTAGCAAATGGATATGTCACACCTCACCACCGACCGGTGATGTGCAAGGTGACATTGCGGACACCATTACGACGTACTAAGAAAGGGGAGCCAAGAGGCTTAAAGAATCAGAGCCAAGAATCAAATGGTATAGGGTTAAAGAACCAGAAGTTGGAGAAAGGTTCAAGAATGAGGTCAGAGAAAGGTCTTGCTACTAAAATGGAAAGCAATAGCAGGTAGAATTCGTCCAGTGCCTAGCGAAGTGCTCGGTAAGGCCACTGGTAGGCTAAAGGAGGAGAGAGACACTTGGTGGTGGAATGTGGAAGTGTAGGAAAATGTAAAGAGGAAGAAACAAACCTTCACGAAACGGTATACAGATGGAGGAAAACGAGCTAGAAAAGCGTAAAGGGAGGCAAAGAATGAGGCAAAGCGAGGTAAAGCAGAGGCATTCCATGAGATGTACAAAAACATGGAGATGTGCGAGGGAATGAAATCTGCCAACAGACTGGCTACGCAAAGAAACAAGGACGCTCTAGACATACAGCATGTTAAGATGATAAAAGATGAAAATGGCATTGTATTGAAGACAAAACCAGAAATCCTGAAGAGTTGGAAGGGGTATTTTGAAGACCTGATGAATGTAAGAACCCCAAAGAGGATTGAGAAAACAATGAACCAGTTCAAGACTGAGAGATCAGACGAATCACACGAGAGAAAGCAGAAAGAGCACTTAGCAAATTGAAGAATGGCAAAGCAGTTGGTGCAGATGAAATTTCAGTAGAAGCCTGGAAATACCTTGGAGATTGCAGAACTGAGTTCCTAAGAGGGCAATTTAACGATATCCATGAAAACAGAGCAGATGCCGGAGGAGTGGAACAAAAGCACACCAGTTCCAATATACAAGAACAAAGGAGATGTACAAGGCTGCTCCAACTACAGAGGGATAAAGTTGTTGAATCACACTATGAAAGTTTGGGATATATATATATCAGAGAATTCATGAAGAAATCGAAATCAGCCCAGAACATTCGGCTTTGTGCCCAAGAAAAGCACAACAGATGCTATCTTTGTGCTGCGAATGACGGCAAAGAAGTAATTGCATGAGAAGGAAAGGAGTGTCCGAAAATTATGTCCACTGTGTTCAAGAACTGTACAGGGTGTGTAGGGGGGAGGTCAGATGTGCTGCAGGAAGGACAGAAGCATTCGATGTAAAAGTAGGATTGCACCAGGTGTCATCTCTGAGTATACTACTCTTTGATGAAGCGATGAATGTGCTGCCAGATGAAGTGAAGAGGTAGACGCTATGGAATATAATATTTGGAAGTGACATAGTGCTCTTGAATAAGGAAAAAGGACAGGCCCAGTAAAAGCTAGAAGGATGGCGGAATGCACTGGAGAAACGTGGGCTGAAAGTGAGCTGAGCTAAGATTGAGTACCTCTGCATAAAAAAGACACTGACCACCAATCAAAATCGGGAAGATGACCTTCGAGAAGTAGAGGATTTTGAATATATCGGGTCCACCATTGAGCGAAGTGGAGATTGTGCTAAAAAAGTGAAGAAAATAATCCAGGAAGGGTGGAGAAGCCGGCGAAATACGACTGGAATCGTGTGTGACAAAAGGGTACCGATCAAGGTCAAAGGGAAGCTGTACAAAATCGTGGTAAGGACTGCCATGTTGTATGGACTGGAGACAGCCCCTCTGACCAAGAGGCTTGAGAAAAAGATGCAAACGGCAGAGATGCGTATGCTTAGATCTTACAAGAAAGGATATGATCAAAGATAGAAGGATCAGGGGTACCATCGGAGTCTGTGACATCCCAGGAAAATTGAGAGAGGCACGGTTAGGGTGGTATGGACATGTGCAAAGAGGAAAGAGGAGTACATTGCTAAACGAGTGTTGAACATGGAATTACATGACGGGAGAAAACATGGATGGCTAAGGAGAAGATGGAGAGACTGTATGGGAGATGACATGGTGCAGATTGGGTTGACCGAGGAAGATACACAGGACCGACGCAAATAGAAGAAGTGAATTCGCTGTGGCGACCTCTGATAAGAAACAAAAGTAGTAGTGTTTTTGTAGTGTTATGGAACCACTTTGACAGAAGTTAAAATTTTGAATTTTCTAGAAACGTGCAGCAATTACTATTCAGAAAAATGATTACCCTGGTGGTATATTTGAATTCAACTCAACAGAACCAGTTTTTCTCCAGGTAAGCTGTTGTTAGTGGTATTCGGTACAACCGTACCCATTATTTACTCTTTAATTTTTGTGTTACATAGTATTCCAAATAAAATATATTTAAGTAAATTCTTTTTAACTATTCCAATTATTCCAAAATTATTCCAACAGCATATTTTTTGTTAAAACATATATTCTGTACGTCAACGGTAAAATTAATGCAAAGTTTAATAGTCATCCTGTTTAACATTGTTTGACATGGCTTCTACTCTCCTTTTCATTATTGTAAGCACAGCAAAAATGAATTTGCATTTAATTAAAAGAATCTTCTTGTTAAGTGGCTTGATTTCACGCGCTTTTTGTTTTTGTGGAATAAGGTGTCAAGGTAATCAATACACGTTGTTTTTCATAAGAAGCTAAGGTATAAGAAACCTGAGGCTCAGAAAAGCCAAATGTTAAGAAAATTAAGGTGCCTGAGATAATCTCTAATGTTAAGAAACTTACATACAGGGGAGAAAGCAAGTAAGAATGAAAAAGGGTTTCCTTGAGATAGTTGTTATTGTGTGCTATAATAGAATTATACATACGTTTTTAACATTGTTTTCACAGTCATGTCATCAGGTACATGGTTATCATCATTGTTTCATTCATTCATTTCTGTCGTATCAGTATCATTTTTAGGAACTTGGTTGGATTCTGAGACAGGTGATGTAGGATTTCCAAGTTTAAAAGGTGGTAACTTGTAGTCTGACAAGCCTTAAGGTTGAATTAAATTTTTCTCACTGTTATTAGCAGTGATCAAGCAGCCCGTTTTCTGAAACAAACTTCTATGCTTATTGATAAGCTCAGCATATGCATGACCAGCGCAGTGACTATTAAAGGTTGGGTCTTTTTGGTATTGTAAAGAAGGTAATTTAAGAATACCATTTCTCAGCGTTCTCATCGCTGTCTAACCACTTATAGTAAGCCTGTTTTACCAAGATTTCAGTTGTTCAGTATAGTCAGCATCAGTGGGTTGCCATATGTATATATGTCTTGGTACGCCGGACCAGCAAATACCAGCTATTTTGAAATTTCTTGGTTTTGAATCATCACTGATTTCACCTGGAAGTTTTCACCAAAAAGAACAAATATTTTTGCTTCACGATGCTGTCAACCGATTCGCAACAAATTTGGATTGCATCCCATGCACATTGTTGGAAGTACACTTCTACTTGGGGATGCCATGAAGCTTTCTCATCGTCACTTACATGTTAACAAGATCCATGAAAAAGGAGAGCAGGTGTAGGTTACTTTCCAGAACCATATTTGGAAGTTTCATGGACGCTTCTCTACGTCAGAGCCAGGTTGGCTAATTTATACCCTTTTGCTCATGTTTTCTTGATTGGCGCAGTAAACCAAATCGTGTGGTCTCTTTGAATTTATTGCAAATGGAAGCGGTGACTGATCAAGCTTGATATCTTTCGTCTGTATAGAAACATTCTGAACTTTACAACATCCTGATCATTTTGGCCAGCTCTTTTAAATCTTCTCCATGTGCATGCCATTTCATACCTATCCTTGTATTCTTCCTCGTTACGTTTTTCGCTTCTCTCTATACGACGCAACTTCAAATCATTTCTCATGATAGAATTTACTATGACATGTTTTCTCACAAAAAGATTAGGATCGTTTTGCTGTTCTCGGTAGATAATTCTTGCTTTGTTCCACAACGACTTGAAATCTAGTTTATTGGTAAATCTCTTTTTCGTCTCTATAAAAATCAGTACACTTATCTTTCGTTTCCCTCACATCTGCACGAGCAATCTGTTGTTTCTTCACCCATTCTGGCACTTAAATTTTAGTATCCTGAAACTTTTCGACAACGTTGGATTGATTATAATCAATCAATTATAACAACAGCTTCAACTTTCATAATGACATAAGCTTTGAATTTATTTGATATCGCTTTTCTGTTTTCTATTCCGCGTCTGTTTTCTGGTTTTCCTTTTTGCTCAGACTCATTTATTGAATTGAGGATCGGGAGCTGAGCTGGATGGTTGAGCATCAGAAGAGCCTGCAACGTTTTCATTTTCTCTTACAATGCCCGACGAAGTAAACTGAATGGCTTCGGTGGATAATTGTATACACTTGATGTGAACGGAAATACCTTGCTGGTTTACGATTTATGCTCACAGTATAGACACTTCGTGTTCTTCGTGATGTCAACAATTGATTCTGGTTTATGAATCCTTCGAGCTTTACCTCAGTGCATCACAGTCTTTGTAAACACAAAAGCTCAAAGTTTTAATTGTTTGCTATACATGATTATTATACTACACTAAAATAGAAAAGGACAATGTAAAGTCGAAAATCTTGTTTTTTATTTCAGAATGTATCAAATTCCATTCAAATTTTGTTTCCACTTGCTTACCATTGTATTATTCATAAGTTTCAAACGACATTTTCATACCAAAACCATGGGCCAAACTTTAAAAAAATATTTAAAAAAGAATTTATTAAGACTCTTTTCGGGGTCAAATGAGGAAAAAAGTAACACTTGAGGCTCATATTATATTAAAAAAGAAACCTTAAGCGCAATCAGTGCTCATGTTTCTTATGAAAAAACACGTGTAAACTGAGGTGATATACTTACATAAGACATCAATAAATTCACCCTTGATACCTTAAATCTTTCAGCTTTTCTAAGTGTTGCAACACTATATATTTTGAAAATTGGTAGTGCTGTGTTTTAGGCAAACAACTAGTTTTAGAAAACGTTTTGTTTCTCCGTTTCAAAAACAAGGTTAAAGAAGAATATTAATACTGTTTTTTTCAGTTCTAGTACATTTGAAAAATCTTTGAATCCAGAATTATTCCTCGAGTTTGTAATGAACGTTTTGGCGTTTTCATGTTTTAACTTTTACATTTTTTCTATTGTTCGGATAGGAAAGCAGAGCAGCATTTGCACAACTGAAGGTAGTACGAAGGAGAGGGTCATTGACAACACAGAAAGTACTTGTCGAAATCAGAGCAGGTATTTGATGGTTTTTAACGATATGGGGGTTTGAGTTGTATTTTGATCGGTTTTATCATTTTGAACACTTAAATGGAGCTTGTGTACCTCTATTTTATTGTCTTCAGCTCCATTATATCGTATTGTCATCTTTATTCCTATCTCTTTATTCATTAATTGTCATTTTTCTCGTCAATATCATCACTCACGTTATCATTGCCATGGTGATCATGATTATAATTTTTATTATTATTTCCTTAATTGCTAACGTATCTATCAATAAGCATTTTTCTTTATCATCTGGTCATCGTTGATGGCATGATCATCATAATTACCAATATTGTCGCCATTTTTATCATCAGTGTCATCATTATCATTATCATCATTGTTATCATTTCCCTTTCCTGTACTGGCATGAGAATCATTGTTGTCATCATTGATTTCATAGTTATTTTTACCCATTACCTCGTTATTGTCGTCATTATTGATGACATCATTATTTTCATTACCATCATCATCTCATTACCATTTTCATTATTATCACAATTATTATTGCCGTCATTGTGATTGTCGTCATCACCTTTACTGTCACCATAATCACTGTCACCATTTTCATAATTCCTCTGTCATCGCCTATCTAGCTATCATCCTTACTACCACTTCTAGTTCCACACCCCCAGCACCATCGTTATCATCATCGTCGCCACCATTGCCCTCATCATCGTCTCATTAATATTATCAGAATATGTATCATACTTGTTGCTATGATTAATTATTTTATCATTATTAACAAGTCATTGTCGCAGTCATCATTCCCGCCTTAATATTGATCAGCTGCTTTTTTCTCATTATTATTGTCATCATTATCAGTATCGCCATTATTTTTTTTTCACCTTGCCATCGCCCTTGTGATACAGTATTATGTTGTATACAGACATGATTCCTTTATGGCATAATGCAAGAGACTTTTGGGTGGTTAAGTAATCTTTGTGATTAAGCAGTCAGTCCAATTCGTGGGTAATTTATCATGTTTACAAGCCACAAAAATAACAACACGAATAATTAATTTCTATATTTATTTTTTTGTTCATTTTTAGTAACCTTCTTTATGAAGGAATCATTTATTTGTAATTGAATTTTTCTTGAAGAAATATATTTATATATTGCTCCAGCCGATTCAGTGGATCTGTATCCAGACCTTGACAGTGCACTTATCTTCGGAGTACATCCAGTGCCTTTACTACTTTGGGATTTGTTGGAGAGGCTGGGTTACTTCTTCGTCTCCTTCTTGTTGCTCTTTTGAGGCACTTGTTTGTCTCTTACAGATTTTGCTTATCACTGTGCCTTTTTCCCCCGTCTCTATTTCATTATCAGTTGCCAAGTAATCTTCATAGTTATATTCATATAATTTCTAATGACTTTTTTATTAAACCCACAAAAGTCTTCGTCTGCATCCTTTGTCACTCCAGCCATAAAACAATTCGAATTTGTCTGTTTTAACTGTCTTCCTGGCATCAGCTAATAAATGAATAGGGTTTAGCAGTGTGGGAGATTTTGTTATACAGTTAGTGCTATTTTTTTACTCGAATCAATTACAGTGATTTTCCGTTGCAATAAAACTCATCAGTGATAATGCTTGACGTAGTGAATGTTTCCTTGATCCAGTGGCTTTACGGTGGACGTGGCAAACAAACAAGGCCCACATTATTCAAAACAATCATAAACATTGTGTGCAGTGAAGTTGCCTAGTAACAGACGTACCCTTTTATTGTGTGGACCAATATCTTTGTTGACTCCTGCAGGAATTCTTTCAAGTATATTGCAGCTATCCTTGCGATTTTATTTGCTTTGCACCTTACAGGGAGCTGCCTGACTCCCGTAAAACTTCTCGTGTAGGTTGATTTCCAGATAAAAAGTAATAATCTCTTCTCAGTTTCAGAGTAGTTGCAACATATGAGTGCAGTTATTTTTTCTTTATTAATTTTGTGCCTTGCAGGTTTATCATGCCTAAACACCATTCCGCTTTCTAGCAGGGAACGAAAAAACCCTCCTCTTTTATCACAATTATAATTACTTTTTGCATTGTGTATTTTAAGTGTTGGGCTAAATGATTTCAATCCCTTGTTGCGCAGCTATTTGGTCTTGACTTCACTTCTGACTTTGATTTCGTGCGACATGGTTCTGAAACCAGAGATACTTCCGTTTACTGTTCAAGTTTCCACAATTAGGGTTGCTTTAACGGGAAGGGATGATTAGTCCCTTTCCCAACCCTCCTCCTTTCTTACCCGGATTTGGAACCGGCCATGGCGGAGTTCATTTATCGTGTTAGTCATATTATTATATGTCGTATTGTCATTTCATAATGCCGTGGTGATGTGTCGTCAGAGAAGTGAAAAGACTTTATTGGTCTGCAGTTTTGTAACAGATTAATGATTACTTTTATTTGGCCAGTATTGTTTTTATTAACGTTCTGTTTCCATTAAAATATCTTATTTTCTTCATAGGTTCTAGCGACTTTAGCTCTACGAAGAGTGTATTGACATTTAACCAGGGAGAGTCAGCAAAGAATTCTTTTATCTTTCCAGTCGATGATACCATTCCTGAGGTAGGTTATTCTTGATAAGAAGCTATCTTCTGTTTCTCTGACCCTCCACAATCACCTGTGTCAGGCATGAAATCAAGAAGAATGATAGTTGATTGTTGGCCCAGGCAATTTAGACCAACGCTATTACAAATTTACAATATTCGTTTCTTGGTGTGATTATTCTAGATATACCTTGTTATAAGGATATCAGTGTTTAATAGCGTACGCAGCATACGTAGAAGGTGATGCCATTTTGTATAGTATCCACTTTTATGAATGTAATTTTTAAACAACGTAATTTATGACGTGATATTGAGCCACATGTAATCACTAAAGATATCTATCACCTTCCTTTCTTAACAATCTTTCGGAAAATTGATAAAATAGAACATGAAAATGAATCAAAAGCAGCAACTAAAGAGGCTTGTGAGAAGTAACAGTTTTCAGGATCGTTTTGTTTATTGAAATAAGGTCCTAAGACATGTTGCAAGTACGCATTTCAAGGTCGGAGGGTGAATAATAGACGTGATGATACTTATATGTTATTTTTGTTTTTAGGCCTTGTATATTCTGTCTTCCCGTTCGACTTTCTGTCTGTCTGTCTGTCTCTATGCCTATCTATCTATCTATCTATCTATCTATCTATCTATCTATCTATCCATCCATCCATCCATCCATCTATCTATCTATCTATCTATCTATCTATCTATCTATCTATCTATCTGTCTATCTATCTATGTATCTATCCATCTATCTATCTATCTGTCTACCTGTGTACCTGTCTACCCATCTATTTATTCAACTAGTTATCTAATCTGCGAATTTTTTTTGGCTGTATTTTTTAATTATTTTTTAACAAAATTACCTACCAGATAAATGAAACATTTCAGATAGCGTTGGTGAAAGTTGGTGATTCAGTTATTGGTAGTAATTCAGTGGTAAATGCTACAATCTTACAAAATGACGATGCAAATGGAGTTGTATCATTTGTGAACTTGGATTCCAATGTCAACAAAAGAGGAGGTTAGTCTTTTATTTATTTTGATTTGTATATTAAATATTTTGTTACTTATCATTTCAAATTGAAATAAACTGGGAGGGTGGGACAGTTAAAAACACAAAAGCGATAGAATACGGCAACTTTTAGTTTCTTCTGAGCACCCAGATACATAAGGTGCGTATCTGTTTTTGAGACATTTTTGGGATCTTTATAAGTGCTGTATTTCTTTTACCAGTTTTTACGCTTTTTATGTTTTTGGATCCCAAGGATTGGCAGCATAGAATGTTTGATCTGAGAAACTGAGTTTTAATAGCGACTATGATATTGAGTTCCAATGACTGTGTTAAGTATAACACTTCATCTTTCCCACTGTAGTGGAATTAAAGGATGCTGTTCAGAGTGTGGATTTCGAGTTACAGAGAACCAGAGGTACATTTGGAATTGTCACTGTGTCATGGAATGTATCTTCTCAGTCAAGGCAAGCAACTCCGAGTGATATCCATCCGATGTTTGGGACAGTGACATTTGGAAGCGGAGTCTCTGTAGCAAAAATTAGAATAAACATCAACAGAGACAAGGTATCTTAGTTGCATTAAGTTACTTGTGAGTTGTTCTTAGTTGTAGTGTGGAATTCTCTAACAATCACTTACAGATAAGAAAACAAAAAAGCTTTTAGGGTCATTGGCTACAAAAGAAACTATCAATTTTATAGAGATGTTTAGGAAAGTGGACGAATATAGTCACGAAAGTTTACTAAATAGATAGTTTTAACGCTATTAATCAAATTTTGTTGGTTCTTACTTGCTCTCTGTTCCTTATATCTATCTATCTATCTATCTATCTATCTATCTATCTATCTATCTATCTATCTATCTATCTATCTATCTATCTATCTATCTATCTATCCATCTATCTATCTATCTGTCTATCAATCTATCTATCTATCTATCTATCCGTCTATCTGTTTTTCTATGTATCTATGTATGTATCTATTTATCTATGTATGTATCTATCTATCCATCTCTCTTTCTCTATCGACATATGTATGCATGTATGTATGTATGTATGCATCTATGCATCTATATGTATGTATGTATCTATATTTCCATCCATCTATCTATCTATCTATCTATCTATCTATCTATCTATCTATCTATCTATCTATCTATCTGTCTATCTGTCTGTCTACCTGTCTACCCATCTACCTATGTACCCATCTACCTATCTATCTGAAGATATCCCTGAAAAATTATAGTCTTTCAAGTCAAATTGTAAGCCATGAAATAGTTTTTTCTCCTTAAATGAAGATTTTATTTCTATTTTTTTATATGTACTTGAGAAGAGATATGCAGGGAAAAACTCAGCCATTCTCACTCATATGATCCACTATGGGGTATTTTGTTTAACAAAAGCTACAAATACCTGTTTCGTTATAGGTAGTTTAATAGTGTTTAAAGTCAAATTATTATGATATACGGAAGCGCTAATAGTAGGTTTTTATTCGTGTTCTTCTTGGTAAAAACAATTTCATTGCTGTTGCGGTCAAATTTTCCGTCTCTGGAGAATAAACTGAAGATTAGACTGGAATTGCGTAGATTAAACTACCTAGATGGAATAATAATATAACAGAAGAGTGTATTTTAGCGTCTTAACTTGATAGGTTTCATCAGACTACACCGTCTTCTTATGAATTTTTTTTTATTCGTCAGATTCCTGAGCACTTTGAAAAATTTTCTGTTCATTTGCTAAGCACCACAGGAGGCGCACGGCTAACTTCGCCAATGAAAGCGAACTTGACTATTGACCCAAACGATGCTGCTATTTCATTTGCCTCACCACTTAGGTATGAAGTACAAGAGGGTTATATTTATAACATAACCTTTAACATCAGCAGATCGTTGACAGAAGATACAATTATTTCTTACGCTGCCGTACCTGAATCAGCTACTTTTGATGACTTTAGTTTTTTGTCGAATACTTCTGTTATAAAAGCAGGAACAATGGAAGGTTTTATTCCAATACTTGTAACAGATGACAATATTCCGGAGGATGTTGAGCAATTTTATGTAGACTTAATTGGAACGTCGGGAGACACTGTTCTTCTGGGCTCTCTTCGTGTCAATATATCTATTCTTGGTAATGACGATGCTTATGGAGTATTCAAATTTAACCAAGCATCCATGCAAGTTTATAGCAAGGAAGGCCAACAAGTGCACCTGAGGTAAGATCTTGTTTTTAACTGGTTCTGTACTCATGGCCCATGTTAATGTGGGAATGTACTAAACAACGTAGGGTGGTGCTGACGAAGATCTGTGTACTTAAGCCAGTGTCTGTATTTGTGTAATGTTTATAGAATATTGGCGATGATGTGTTAATGCCAATTCAGATACTGCTAGGTACCGAACACATGAAGCATAAATGTTTTTTTCGAGCGAATTAAGTAACTGAGCAAACCAGGCTATTTTCTTATATTCCTTGCCCCAGAGGTTTTTCCTATTTTTTTTTTGAAGAACAAATTTTATAAATACTCATATCAATCAGAATAAATCTCTCTTGTTGGTGACTATAGCATTAAAATGAAAAGGAAAGAAAATGGAAAAAGAAAGAGAAAAAAGAAAAAAATGGAAAACGTACGACAATTATGTTATTAGATTAATTTCGCCGCAGGCAATACCTGAAGTCCCTGGGTAAGGTGCTTAGACAACAACCATGTAAAATAGCCATTGATACGGCAATTTTGTTGACAAATGTTGTCACGTGGATCACCAACATACATTAAAAACCAGCATCGCAAGAGACTACATTAACACTAACGCCCACGGATAGCGAGAAAGACAGTTTGCATATTGATAAGTCGGCTTTGAAAGCGAGGGTTGTTTCTGCAGTGATTTGATACAAGACGAAACAAAAAAAGTTATTGAATTGCAATCTTTCTTTTTATAGCTCAATGGCATTATTAGTTGTTTATTTTGTAGTCATAGTCACGCTTCCGTTTCGATAATTTTTTAGGGATTATTGAAGTCTATTATTCTAGATACAGTGATTTCTTTGCCTTTAACCTCGATCGATGCTTTATACCCAAAAGCACAGTACTTTACCTTTTCATTGCATTTGCTAAACAGAATACTTGTTATTTGACAAAGTCTACCCTCAAACCTGCGTTTTTACCAAAATTGTAATAGAAGACCCCAGAGTATCTAAGAATGGATGTCTCTATAGGCAGCAGAGACAATCCCATCAGGGATTCATGTTTTATTATTTCGCTTATCATATGTAGCATAAGTGTAATTTATAACAGGGTTTTTGCCTTTAATTTTATGATAGCAAGTTAGGAAACCTTAGATACAACTATCAATATCCAATTTTTCTTTGTAGTATTGACCGTATCAGAGGAGCGTACCGGAATGCCACAGTATATTGGAAGGCTTACTCAAATTCGTCATCTCCCATAGTGAACAATACGGAACTAGTTACCACAGCTGGCAGCGTACATTTTGCCGCTGGAGAAAAGAAAAAAACCTTTACTGTCAGTATCAAACGTGACTTGGTTCCCGAACTGAATGAAACGTTAATTATCAAGCTGAATAATGTGACAGGTACAGATATTTTCTGTCTTCATATATACGCAAGGGAGTGAAGTGTTGCTTTTACAAGTTGAATTTTAACTCTGTTCTTAACGTACGTTACTTGTTTTAAAATCTTTTTAATTTATTTATTTCTTCCTTCTCCCAGTGCTCTTTCCGGAAGCATGTACAAACTCAGTAGTATGCTCCTCATAATGGAGAAACAAAGCGGGTGCAGTACGTCTAAGGACATGGCCGGGGTTCGAATCTTACAGGTCTTTTGAGTCCCTTTTTTCGATGTAGGAATTTTCAAAATCCATTATACGTGTATGATTTTAAGGTATTATGAGAATGACAAATAACCTATCCCATAAAGTCAGTGAATTTAATTACACAATGTTTAAATCAAAGAGTTCGTGAATAAATAAGTAAATACATAATTAAGGGAATCAATCAATCAATAAATTAGTCAACCAAAGAAGAAATAAGTCAATACATAGATTATTATCCCAGCTAATGCACAAACAACTAGTAATTAACTAATAAACAAATGAAGGTATCTATTAACCCAAAATGTCAACGCATCGAAAGCTCAATATTCGAACTATCAGCTCGAACTATGACCTGACTAATCTGACCATTAATCAGTAGGAAAGTTTTGAAAATCCACACTGAAATTTATATCTGAGGAAAAGATTTGCTCAGACAACATTGGAATTTTCCATGCAATAATATTTTAAAAACTTTTCCAAGATCCACACGTGATCTCAATATACCAGAGATTACCTCGACTTCGTCGGGTACAATAAAATTTATTGCTGTTGAAATATGCGCATTTTTTTTGCGCTAATAATAGGAATAGTACTAGTTTGGCCTCATGATTGGAGGTCTTGAATTGATAATACAATTATAAATATATTTTTACATATATATTGTGTTTATGTATATAAATATGAATATATACGTAAATAAACATATATATATTGTATGTGGAGCGCTTTCTACAAAAAGAGATATTGTAGGGTATATTTCTTTGTGGCAAATTTTTCTTGTTTATACTAAAGCAAGGATTGCTGGCGAACCAGACATTATGCAGACGATATACATCCAGTAGGAAGGTTTTTTACCACGAGAAACTAAAACTAAAAGATTTTTAGAAACTTATTTTTAGATTCATCATTTCAAATAACATTAATTCAATTAACATATTTTTAATATTTCAGGTGGTGTTTGGCCGGAGGTCGCGAAGCTTGGACCAGCTAATCAGACCACTGCATTCATTCACATCCTTGAAAATGACGACCCTAAAGGCGTTTTTAAGTTTAAACAAGATTCTTTACAAACAAAACTTGCAGAGGATTTTCAACGGGGTTCGGAATTCTTGACCAGAACAAATTTGACCGTTGTAAGAACCAGAGGCTTATTTGGCGACGTTGAGGTATGACTGCAGTTTGGACCTAACAAACTAGAGTGGATTTTTTTCAAAATAAATAGTTCTTAGTCTGGGGCTTGGTAATTTGATTTAAAAACACTTTGATTCGAGATAAAATGCCTTTTTCTTAAGCTCAGGTGACCAAATTGGCAGAATGAGAAGAGGAAATGAAGTTGCATTTAACCGGTGGTTGGAGCAAATTAAGGGTCTAAGGAAAGACCAACAGATTTAGTAATATACTTTTCTTTTCAGGCAACAAATTTATTTGGCCTGTTTTTTCGCCCATGTATGAATTACTACCGTTTTCCACAGTCCAAACTGTAAATGTATCGACATTGTACAACATGCACGGATTTACGTTTTCTGACATGCATCTATTTGGGTTCGCATTTTTGGTTTGCTGAGGGCTTTTTTTGACTTTTGCCTCGCCAGTTAATGGACTGAAGAGTGTACGATGAGTGATATTGATTCTCAGTATTTTTGAGTTATTTGTCAGAATGTATTAAGGTGATATTGGAAAATCAAATATTTCATTTTCAAAACTCACAGTCCATGTTACACAGTTAATGTCGTAAGATATATATATATATATATATATATATATATATATATATATATGTGTGTGTGTGTGTATATGTGTATGTGTGTTTGTTTTAACGATTTGATACAAACAAATGTCAGTTACCGCCTTTGATATTAGTTATTTATCCCATAAAAATGCAATGTGCTATCCCTACAGCATGTTAGACTAGTTATTTCATAGGCTGGTAGAAATCTTATGGACTTCGTAAGACGACTTAGATGATTATCGTTGTTTTAGAAATGGGGTTACAGAACGTTTTAGTAAACTTGGAGATAAAGCGACCGAAGAGTATGATCGTATGGCATAAAAGGAAGAAAAAGGCTTGTTTGATCAATACACAATCAATACACAATGCAGTTGCGGGACCACTAGGAGCCGAAAGCCTTTAAAAAGCGCCACCTGGCCACTGCATGTTTGATCATTTTATTCATTTTTTTTTCGATTGAATACTAAATGAAAAACTGAAACAAGATTTTAGCTTATAAGCGGTAAAAACGTGACCCGCTGGCACTACACAATTCTAAATTGCGAAATTTACAACTTAAATCATTTGACTTAGACTTTGTTTTTTTGCTGTTTGGTTATGGATAGGAGAGAAAATCATTTGATTTGCCAATTGTGTTTCTAATACGAAGGTATAGTTCTGGACTCAGCTGTAGGTTACTGGTAAAGAAGCGTTTAAAGTCTCATACAGTTTGCTGTAATAGCCTTCACCAGCACCCCATTTGAAGTGTCAGGCGTCCTTTTGTTTATTTGACCATTGAGAGACTAAATAGTTAGAAGGGCTAATTACTTTAGAAATATTAACGCTGTGTAGAAGACAGGCTTTGAAGGAAAAGTAAAATTCGTTGTGATTATAGGAAAATAAAACTTTTGTGGTTGATATCTGTATTGTGTAGATAAAGACTTTTTCTATTAGGGCAAAATGGCGTATACTAGAAAAACATCGTTTTTTAGACCATATTGCTACGTGTGGTCAACCCTACTATATAGTTGCGAGAGTTGGACTATTACTAAAAGTCTGGAAGACAGGATTGGAGCAGTAGTTTCTAAGGAGAATGTTGAGGGTATCATGGACAGACAGGGTAACCAATGTAGACATTCTGCGTAAGGCAGGGACTAATAGATTTTTATTACAGACGATCGTGAACAGGTGGTTTGTAGGACATGTGTTGAGAAAGGAGAGGTTTGAAGAGGTTGTGCTGACTGGCCGTGTAGAACGAAAAAGATCAAGGCGAAGACAAAAAACTACGTACTCGACATGGTTAGAAAGTGCAGCTGGTTAGAGACCCACTGTGCTCACTCAGGGTCTGAAGAACCGCCAAGAGAAGGTTGTTATGGCTGCCGCCTACTCCAGAATTCTGGCAGGACACCCTGATTGATTGATTGCTTTAGATAAAACTGAATTTTGGTGTAAATATTTGGGTTGTTTTGCACTGAATTTCTGAATCAAGGTCGAGGATTTTGCTTAAAAAGTAAACTTTAAAGATAACAGGCTGCAAAACTTTAGAGGTGTTGCATCCACTTGGAAATACTGAGCAATTATTTTGTTTTATAATTTGAGGGTGTAAATTAAAGTTCTTCCCTGAGAGCCTATATAAGTTTACATAGAAAAAATGCTGAGGTCAGATTCATAACATTTGAAGCTTGGTCTTTCTAGCATTTACTTAGGGTGTCCCTATAAAAACTGATTTTCGTTTGAGACAAAAATAATTTTATGTCCTTTTGTGAGAAACAGACCACTCGTGTAGTTTATGACAGTTGCTATCAAATCCGCACGCTTGGTTAAAAGAATCAAGAGTAAAATTTATTTTGTCTGTGTGATAAAAAGCGCTGTCAGATTATTTGCATGTTTATCTGCTCGCGCCCGCTTCGTCGCACCCGTTAAACAAAAAGCCCTAAGAACAATGAAGGAAAAACAAAATGTGACGTGATTGTTATATCATATCGTAATACGTTAGTAGCACTACAGGTGTGTAAGGAGCCTGGAGAGGGGCGATTGTTTGTGAAGTCACCCACTTGCTAGGCTATGGCCTTGCCATTGCTGACAATCTATTCAAAGCTGCCTGAGTTTGGTATAATTTTCTATACCTTCCGATCTATGTACATTTTATTTTTATGTAGAGACTGAGAATTGCACTGTTGACTACTTCCAGTGTTAACAATAATGAACCCTTCCTTCATTACATTTTTTGTTCGGTGTTTTTAGGTCCTGTGGGAAGTTTACAAAAAAGACGCAAGTCTCAATTTACCACCACGAATTTGGGATCTATTTTTTCACAGCAGAAGAGGAAACACAGTTCAGAATGTGACCGGAAGAAACTTATCAGGCACTGTAGCATTTACATTTATTGATAACAGAGGTAGGGATTTTGCGAATTAAACGTAAAATAGTAGTTGTAATTCCCTGTATTAGAGTAAAAGTCGGCTAAATTTTATTCATTAAAGTAAGTACGGGCAATATTCCATAGTCGTTGGAAGTTTTTTCAGTATTGGTACTGTTGTCACACTTCAGGAAATTGGCTTATTGAGGCCATAGGTGTATATATATTTTATATGGTCGCTAGGATTTAGGCGCCCAAGTAAAAATCCCGAAGTCTACTCACATCGCTCTATGCTTTTGATGAACTTTGCCCTTGAACCTTACTTTTTGAGTTGCAGCGAATGTCAAGACCTCAGGAAAGCAGGAAAAAATATTTCCAAAATTTGGCGTTCTTTAACCTCAACAATTCCCGAGAACCGAATTTTTTCTCAAAATTAATTGCTGTTCGGTAATCATGTTAAAGCCTCCTACAGTAGATTGCATTGTATATACAACAAGGCAAAACGTATGCTCTTAAGATTCATCCCTTTCATGTAAAAGTACTTAAATGACACAGAGGCGTCAACGTGACGTGATATTTGGTGTGCTTTGGTAAAAAAAATTGTAATAGCTGTTAGCGATTAAAATTGAGTTTTTTGTTTTGTTTTTTTTTGGTTTTTTTTAGTTTTAACGTCATTTTCCCCCAGCAATTGGGGCTCAGACGGTGCCCTTCTGAGGGACTTTGATTTGGACGTGAGGAATTTATTGGCCGCATGCCCTTCCTGACGCCAACCAATGGCTTTTTTTTTTCTTTTCAAATTTCCAAATTCTCCACGACCGCTCGGGGAATCACACCAGGAACCCTT
>RDPX01000055.1:1125316-1145477 GCA_003991215.1 Morbakka virulenta
TTTTTTTTCTTTGCAAAGTTCCAAATTCTCCTCGACAGCTCGGGGAATCGAACCCGGAACTCTTGGTTACTGTGCAGTTGCACTAACCATTAAGCAACGGCTTCTCAAGCGATTTAAATTGAGTTAGTAAACTAAAATCCCGAGTTATTAAATTACAATTCAGATTATTATGACAGCTTTAGTGACCAAATGAAGTCCCGGTGAGAATAACACAGGGGAAAGGTCGCACGAGCAGAAAAGATTACCCTAATTGTGGCGTGTTCGAGCACCGGCATCCATTATCAACAGCATCAGTCGTTATCATTAATATCTGTATTAACCGAATTTCATGATTTTGTAACATTACTACCAGATTACTTATTTTCACTACTATCTTTTTCCAGGTGTCCAATCCTATTAGCTATTGTTTGCCGCTATTCTTTCCCCTTTCTCGCTTCTTCCTCGTTGTCTGTGTTATCTTGGCCCCATTTTTGTTCAATCACCTTTGAAAGCAGCGCTAGCACGTTGTTATTTTCACCTGGCTAGTTCTTTTCTTATTATGTTGCGTTAAAACGAGTCATTATCTTAGTCGTTGTGAAAATATTTGGCATTATCATGACCCCAAAAATCACCCTTATTGCCGACAGAGATTTGAAGGCTGGTCATTATTGCCATATCATAATCGTTGTTAAAGCTTTTATTTGTAGAATTGCCCTCTACCTTAATAAGGGCGTTGATGATATTTTTTCTTTATTGTTTTTTTTGATCTTTCAAAGTGGCAAAGAGGTCTAAATATATTTTATTGTTATAGAATCTTATGCCTTTGTACCAAACAATGAACTCCCGAGTGTCCAGAGCACAGGAGGTGCTTTCAGTTTATCGTTGTGGCTATCTCCAAAGAATGAAACATCCGGAACTATTCTCTTCAGAGGAGATCAGACAACCTTTACCTTCGTCTTACAGATCTCTCAGCACGCACTTAGTGTATCATTAGCCTTGGCATCTGGCAAAGAAAACGTGACAGTAAGTAGTAATAGGCTTTTCATACTTTGTTGCTCCTCACTATCATTTATTGTTCCCTATTTCAATTATTAATTAAATTTCACACTCCCGGAAAGAGATAAGGTATATGGGGTTTACCCCGAATAGTATTTTGATTATTAACATTAAAGATAAATTGCATTTATGTGTTTTGAAATTTGTTATATGGGATTACATTTGGTATATCTTTAAGAATACCAAATAGGAGTGATTGTCATATTTAACAGAACAGCGTTTACTGCATTATTATAAAGTAATAATTTGAATGACAAAAAAGTGAAAAATATGTATGCACGGAACTGGAGTCATTGCCTATCGCTATCAAGACCACATACCCTGATTTGGTTAAGAATGAGTATTGATACATTAGTTCTTAACCAGACCATTTTTGCTGCTGTTATTGGTTTTTTTGTCTTTTGTCTCGCCAGTATGAAGTGGACTGAGGAGTATACGATCTGTAACATTGCTTCTCAGTATTTTTTAGTTACTTGTCGAATGTATTAATTTGATATTGGAAAATCGAATATTTCATTTTCAAAGTCCACACTAGAGTCCCAAATCCTCTCCATCTATACTATGGTGATACGTTTTTATTTTGTATATGGTCAGTTTATTCACCATATTCTAAAGAAAACTGTAATATTTTTTTCAGCTGTTTTTCTATTTGCCCCTAAACTTAAAAAATTTTACCTGAATGTATTATTCATAGAGGAGCGTCTTTAGGAAATTTTTCTCGGCTTCTCAAAGGCATCAACTCATTTTTTAAATAACTACTTTAATTTCTACACTTGCTGGATTTTAATAGTTGGTTGATCTCCACATTTGTTGAATTTTGCTACTTACTAGGTGGAAATACGTTTGATCAGAGATATTCTCTTTATTTCATTTTTTAAGGTATCAGAAAGTGTCTTAGATACGTTTTTCGATGGAAAATGGCACAGTCTTATTCTAACGGTTACTGGTAGAAATTTGGTTCTCTATATTGATGGTCAAGCTGCAGCTACGAGGTACCTTAAAAAGCTATTGTTGTATTTTACGATTTGGGACCATTTTAGACAAATTTGTACTACAAAAGGGTAAAGTACGCTTGCGAGACCGTCAGGGTAGTAAGAAGTATGGATAATAAATGATATAAATGAAGCTAGACGTTTCAAGTGAATGTTTTGGTATTTGTAATAGTTATTTTATGAATTTTTTATCAACATTTTTCGTGCTTATATAGATCAGGAAAAGAGCAGCAAAGATAGTCTGGAATTATGTCAGTTACAAACATTGCAAGTTTTTAACCAGATTGTTTTAAATAATGTTACGAATTCTCAATCAAACAGTGAACATCTACAATAATAGTTTCTTTGTTGCAAATGGCAGGTAAATACCCATCAGAACTTTTCTGATACCGTATAAGTCAAATAAGACCTGGGTGGTCTTCTCGTTTCCATACTTTGCAGCAGTACTGTTGGACCATCTAACAAATTAACCTCCCCTTCGTCCACGTTGGTCTGTAGCTAAAAATGAGGCAATTAGTATCGGAAAGAGACAAAGGTCCCCAGACGGTCTGTAACACGTCAAGACTGTTTTGTAATTTTTAATGTGTGGTCATTTGAATTTGTCAGACATGGGGGATTCTATCAGCTCAGCCTTAGATGGTCCCTTACACGGAGGTCCATTACACCCGGGTCCCTTAAAATTGCGACATTTTAGGAACTATTACAATTTCGCATCATTTCATCGGCTCACGTTGTGATATTCTGCCTAATTAATATGTGCAACGGCAGATTATTCGACTCAAGAGCAGAAGCTGTTTTTGACAATTACTTATTGTTCATCTTGATTCGGGTTTTTTCCGAGACAGGTTGCACAGGTAATACATAATCACTAAATTTTAACATTATTTATACAGCCGAATTATTTGAGGACCACATTAAATAGTCATTTGTATATTAGATGACCAGTTATTTACTTGTTAATAATTTAATATCCAGATGTCTAGTTAAATGGTCGATGTCGCATTCGATGGAGCGATGAATCAGGAGGGATTAGTCAAAGCCCTAATAGCACTTGAAAGCTTTTTATATTGTATAATTCCCTTTTCCTCATCGGTCAAGCCCAGACCTCCCTGTTTCTGGTAGGGAAAGTCGCCCAGCGAGGTGCTGGTTCTTATATGCCAAGATTTGGGTTTGAGGTGCAAAGGTAGAAATCTGGGTAAAGAAAAGCTCTTTTAAGTGGAAAATTAATTTGAAGACAGGATCTGTGGGTGAACCTGTCGACAGCTCGCGTGATAGAGCATCTTCTTCTTCTTTATCTTTCGGGTGCTCCCTGTTAGGGGTCGCCACAGCGGATCATACGCCTCCATTTTGTGCGGTCGGAAGCATCTTTCCTTCTCACTTCCATACCCCCATGTCCTCTTTTTTTGCATCCATGTAGCGTCTTCTCGGTCTTCCTCTGTTCCTCCTCCCGGGCAGATTCATGTCTAACATATTTCTCCCGATATAGTTCTCTACCCTTCTGATCGCATGCCCATACCATCTCAGTCTTGCCTCCCATTGCTTCTCGTTCAATCTTCTAACTTGTGCTGTACCTCTGATGTATTCATTTCTGATTTTATCCAGGCGTGTGACTCCATGTGCCACCTCAGCATCCTCAATTCTGCCACCTCCAACTCTACTTCATGTTTCTTTGTTGTCGCTATTGACTCAAGCTTATACAGTAAAGCTGGCCGCACCACCGTCTTATATTTTTCCCTTCACTTTTGGTGGTAGCTTTCTGTCACATAGCACGCCAGTTACATTCCTCCATTCACCCCAATCTGCTTGTATTCTCTTCATAACTTCTGTATCGCATCCTCTATCGCACTGTACTATTGATCCCAGTTATTTGAAGTCTTTTGCCCTCGTTACATCTAATCCTTGCTTGCTTAACTTATCATCCTTTCTTCCATTCAAGACCAGGTATTCTGGTTTTGCACTGCATACTTTCATTCCCCTTTTCTCCAGGGCATCTCACCATTTTTCCAGTTCTTCTTCAGCCTCATTTCTTGTCTTACTACACAGCACAATGTCGTCAGCAAACAGCATTGTCCATGGTGCTTCTCTCCGGACTTCATCTGTGACAGAGCATATGATCACGCCTTAGGTTCTGGTTTAAACGGATTTTATGCAACGTATGTTGACAAATTATATTTGNCCAGGCGTGTGACTCCATGTGCCACCTCAGCATCCTCAATTCTGCCACCTCCAACTCTACTTCATGTTTCTTTGTTGTCGCTATTGACTCAAGCTTATACAGTAAAGCTGGCCGCACCACCGTCTTATATTTTTCCCTTCACTTTTGGTGGTAGCTTTCTGTCACATAGCACGCCAGTTACATTCCTCCATTCACCCCAATCTGCTTGTATTCTCTTCATAACTTCTGTATCGCATCCTCTATCGCACTGTACTATTGATCCCAGTTATTTGAAGTCTTTTGCCCTCGTTACATCTAATCCTTGCTTGCTTAACTTATCATCCTTTCTTCCATTCAAGACCAGGTATTCTGGTTTTGCACTGCATACTTTCATTCCCCTTTTCTCCAGGGCATCTCTCCATTTTTCCAGTTCTTCTTCAGCCTCATTTCTTGTCTTACTACACAACACAATGTCGTCGGCAAACAGCATTGTCCATGGTGCTTCTCTCCGGAATTCATCTGTGAGAGAGCATATGATCACGCCTTAGGTTCTGGTTTAAACGGATTTTATGCAACGTATGTTGACAAATTATATTTGCTAATAGTTCCAAAATCTTACATAAGCAAACAATTTCCTGTACAAAGCACGACACGTAACAATAACAGTTTAAACACAAATTAGCACTGCTATTAAAACTAGGTATTGAGTGTCCGTTCTTATGGATCGTAAATTTAGACTCGAGACAGTAGTTTTGCAATGTACTTAAGTTAAACAGAGAGATTGTTTTCAAAAATAACTGGCGATTCAGTTTTTTATGGTTTTGTCACCTTTTATAGCCAAATTATTTTCAATTTTACCAATGTATAATTATTACCAACTATTTTCAATTTTACCAAGGACTCTACAAGAAAATGTGGGTATAATAAAAGGACCGATCTATATTGGATGTAAGCAGCCAGGCATAGATCATTATTCAGGAAAACTACAGGATATTCGTGTCTATACAAAGGCCCTTTCAGTATCGTAAGTAAAATTACAAGGATTGATGTCAGAAATGTGGTAGCAAAAATGTTTATATTCAAAAAATTACTTCCCTTCTACTTTGAACTAGCAAAAGCTGGGAAAACAACGAAAATTTAGTAAATAGCTTTTATCAATATTTTTAATTTTATTTCTAATGACCATAGCAATAGCTGGCTTACAAAAATTAAAAATTTTTTAAAATTGTTTTTAAAAGGTTGCATTACAAATTCTTTTATTTATTGCTTTCAAGGTCTTCCCACTCCAGTTACTGTGTACAGACGGGGGGCTCGTCAGAGGGACTCTGTTGTGGGAGTGAGGAATTGTATAAACAACATTTATAAATCCAGTCATGATAGCACGTGCTTGGGGTGGTTGTGGTATGAAATGATATTAACTTAGTGATCTTACATTAAGACAAGTACACCCATGGAAGATGTAACTATTGCAATCTTATTGTAATGGTGTCAAGGTATTAAACACTTACAAGATAGGCATGAAACTACAGAGCACAAACTGCAAATAAAGCACACTGCCGATTCTTTGTAGTGTTTAGCTATCTCTGTTTCAAAACGAGTGAGGCTCATGGTTCTCCTCTCTCAATTCTCTTATAGTTTTACAATATTTTTGAAAATCTATGTTCAACAGCTAGTTGTTACTTTAAACTTCAGGTTTTCAATATTATTTGAATTTTCCCCAATGAGTGACCATGCAATTTTCGTCGGTTTGTGAACATATTGTTGTACGACATACAATTCTCTAATAAAACATACACCGTGTTCCTTTTTCCAAATAAAAGCTCTAGTTACATATTTGCTTTTAGTCCAAAAATCCTTGAAGATTTGTAATATTTTTGTGTATGAAATGTTATTAAAAACCTATGTTTGAAACTCGTTCAGTCCACAACCAGAATTTTATGGAATGTCGTCTTAAACGACTGCTGTTAGTACGAGTTCCAGATGAGTTGCACACTTAAAAACGGCTACTCGTACTGGATCTAAACCTGCATATCATTTGAGTCAGGGTAAATATACCAGTATCGTTCTCTTCTCAGCATATTCGTCTTATTCATAATATCAGTAGGCTGGTCGTGTAACTGCAATGACAGTTAAAGGATTTTTAAACGTACGGTATAATTTGGGGTTGGCTGATCAGTGTTGGTTTTAAAAGATTGTAATCTTAAACTTAGCATTTTCTTTGTTGGTTCCACTGTGTTTCTATGTTACTAATTTTATGTTTTAGTACATACCTCGCGCAATTACCATTTTGTTCGGACTTATTTTGCTTATTGTTTTGGCAAAGTCAACATTTTTACACTTGTATGCCATTAAGGATTTTTCTGAATCTGTAAAACTTCTTTATATGAGGAAAGAGAATGACCAGAATGGGTATCCTTTGTATACTTCAATCCAATAGATTTTAAGTCATTATTCCAATACATACGTCAGCAGAACCTGTTAGCCCCAAGAACAACACATCACGAACCATTTACCTACACCATTTACCCCTTATTTTCATTTTAACTAGTAACTTTCTCCGCTTGGATATTTTCATTTGATCGTTGCAATACATTTTTATAGTTAAATGTTTCTTTCCTTACCTGCATAATTAAACTCTGGAAAACAAAAATGTTAGAGCTGCTTTCTCAGCCTTCAGTTTATTGTTGTGTACTTTGGTTCTGTGGGATGGACTTTTTTATAGAATTTTATAGTGTAGCAAATGTATTGTTTTTCTTTGTTTTTTATTTACAGAGAAGCCCGAGAAATAGGTGTTGAGAACTCCGCTCTTCAACCGAATAACGGGTACTTGCTGTACGCAGATTCAGTCTTGACAAGGAGCTTTACGATTCGGACCATTGACAACAGTAAACCAGAGCCTGAAAGAGAATACGTGGTAAGGTTAATTGATGTAAAAGGTGGCGCTGCCTTGGGAAACTCTGATACAAACGCACAGGTAACAGGTATGTTTTGGGGGACTATTTGGTCATAGTTTTGCTTGATTTGTTTAATTTGAATTGTTTTGTTTTCACTCGCTGATCTTTTTGTTCCTAGGCCATTCTCTTTTTGGCTTCAAGGTCCTTTGTACAAGTTTTTTTCTCGGACTTTGCCCTGTTATATGACTTTAATGGATCATTAAAAGAGTGTCGCAGGTGATTACAGAGATTGGCCTAATAATGTCGTGGGAAGAGCAGCGACAATCAGTGTTTCCCAGGGTCTAGGACAAGCTTCCTGGGCGCCACTCAACCTCTAAACCACGGACCGAAAATGGAGAGGGAGCAGAAATGGCTGGAACAGTGGAACAAGCATGGAGAGGCTGGACAGCAATGGATTGAGAGGGGCATTTGCCAAATGAAGAACTTGCCAGTAAAAGTGGGGAGGATTTGATAGTATGGAACACCTTGAATCGCCTCCGAACCGAAAATAGAAGATGCATGGGATCCTGCAAGAAATGGCGTTTCACTACAACAGATACCTGCTGCAGTGGATGGGTGCAAACAATGACCTACCTTCTTAGCTGCTCCATTGTACCAGGCTGCCAACCAGCTGACCTGGTGCTCTCCTCAGAGGAGGCTTTGGATTGTGCACGTTTCTAGAGTACAAGGGTCAACAAGAATAAGAACAAGAATATGTATAATGGATCATTGTGACAGTTTTTCGTTAAATGCCTTCGTTTGCCATGGAGTAGCTTTTTGTGAGGTTTCAAACTTTTGTCCGTTATGGAAATGATAACCGGAACCTCTTGGTCACAATTCAGTTTCGTTAACCACTATGCCTCATTTCCTTCAAGTTACGTACCAGTCTGCAGAACAGTAAATAGCTGGGTATCTTTTCTTCTGGAGATTTATAAAGGTGAATTTTTCGGTAGCTTGATGAAGGGCCGTAAGTTACATCAAACGCTGCCATAGAATCGCAGTTGTGTTATTTGCATTGTTTCCTATTTTCTTTTTTGTCGTTGATTTTGGTAAGTATTAAAGAAAAATTTAAATGGATGCTTAGGAAGGTACGTGTAGAAACATTGACTGGGATGCTTTTAGGATTTTGGTTAGGGAATATGCGGGGAATGGTGTAAATATTGTTAGGATACTGATCCATCCAACAGTAGCGTTTATGGACAAAGAAAATAATACAGTTAGTGGTTTGAATCACATCGGAGTCACAGAAATGCATCACTGACGTATATTGTACACTTAAGTAGAAAATACCCTTCTACGGAAGTCTTTGATTGTTTTTTTAAAAATGGAAATTGTTAAAGTAATGATATGGGTGATGTTGATACAAAATTGTGACAGTTTTAGCAAAGGATAAGAAATTTTTGGGAAAAACCGTTAACTTTGTAAAACTTGTCAGTCGTGCCCTTTTTATCAGTGAGGGTTACTGTTTTCCGTCCGTATTGATTAGTAATATGTACTGAAACTGAATATCTTTAATCGGTGATTAGTTTAGTGTCCAAGATGTGATATACTTACGAGTGCGCGAGATTTTGAAATCATGCTCTAAGATAATGGGTTGATGTTCCGAGAATTTTTTCCAGTTTTTTTATTTATAGAACTTAGCTGTTCTTTGGAGTTCAATAGAGCCCAGTATCAGTTTTTTAAGACAATAAACTGCATTTTTCAATCAATTGCTTAAAACATTTGGCAGCTCTAACTGGATTTCCAGCAGTTTAATTGTATAAAGGTTTAACAAGCAGTTGATTTTATAGGTATATAGGTATATATGACTACCGTGCGTGTCGCACGGTTTTACTCTTTTAAGCTTATATATCCTACTAACAGAAGGGTGTTCCTTGTTAACAGCACTTTCATTATTTGGGTGTTCAACCTGAAATTTTGATTATGCCATTAAACATAAAGACATTTTAATGGACTGATTCTAGTTTCTATATTTTTGCTTTTTTTAATACTACTTGTTTTTATTTCGATTAATAGTTAAAAAGAGTGACTTCTCCAATGGACAGTTTGGATTTTTAACCCGTACGTGCAATATTGCGGGAGAAGAGAACCAAACCAGTATCCTATTTGACGTAGAAAGAACAAAGAGCTCCCTCGGGCAAGTTACTGTGTATTGGGAAGTAAAACAAATTAAACCGGGATATCCTATTGCTTCCGGAGATTTTGTTACTGCCAAAGGTCAGATCGTGTTTGCTGAAAAGGAATTGAAAAAGGTTGTTGATTTTACTAATTTTGTTGATGCAATGTTGTGTAGTGGCCAGCTAAATTGTTGGCGTATATTATAGTGATGTGCAGCTCAGAAATTAAATAAAAGCTATAATTTCTAAAATTATGTAGTAATTTCATTAACTTATATTATGCTAATTTTGAAGTCATATTGGTTTCATATTTATCAAGCAGTGCTTTTAAATATTTTGCCTTATGAAGTAAATGAAGTACTTTAGCTCTGGTTTTAGACAATTATGTATATTATAGATTACAGATTATATGTAATATGTTATATATTATATATTATATATTATATATAATATATTATATATTATATAAGCTTGATGATAAAATCAGGGAATCGAGGTTAAGGTGGTTCGGTTATGTATGTCATGAGATGCAGGAGGGCAGGAGGGTGATGAGTATGAAACATTTCAGAAAGAGGAAACGCAAAAGACGGAAAAGGAGGTTTTTCGAGTCGGTGAACGAGGATATGAGGATGGTGGGAATCTCTGCAGAAGACACCAAAGACAGGCAGAGATGAAGGAAGCTAGTCCGTTGTGGCGACCTCTGATTGGGCAAGCCGAAAGATGAATAAGAATATATATTTTTCTTTATTATGACACTTTAGTCTAGATTTCTCCTCGCTATCTGTGTGTGTGTGTGTGTGTGTGTGTGTGTGTCTGTCTGTCTGACAGTCAGAGGACAGAGACAGAGAAACAGAGAAGCAGAGAGAGAGAGAGAGAGAGAGAGAGAGAGAGAGAGAGACCGTGTGTGTACTGGCCATACAATAATAATTTAGGACCTTGCTTGCTTCGGAGTATTATATTATCGATAATCCTTAATTATCTAAATTACATGACAACTTTTAATAGGTACTGACCCCGAAAATTAATCAAGTATTTTAATAAACATTAACGATTTAACAATTTATGAGCAAGAGGAAAGATGGATAATTTTATTGGCAATTCATTTAATTAAAAAATATTTTCAAATTTTTCTTTTTTCACAGAGGATTACTTTGCTTCCAAAAAATGAGAACGATCCAGAGTTAGTAGAAAAATTTTACTTGGAACTAGTGTCTGCACGGTCTACAGATGATGATAACGGTTCAACACCAACAAGTGGAGCAAGTCTGCGACCGTTCTATACAAGATGCAATCTATCAATAATGCAAAACGATTTTCCGTACGGACTTTTGCAAATATTTGGACCATGTGCCTTCGATTGGAAATTACATTCAGATTGCGCAACAACCCCAAAATATCACAGCACTTGAAGAGGCAGGACGCGTTCAGCTTTATGTAGTTCGTGCACAGGGGACCGAAAGTAATAATTTTGAATTACTCTTTATGATATTGGTAATTATTAGTCAGCGTCATCAAACTGATTTGTTTCGGCTAATGTTGCATTTGGAAGAAAAAATTATGGACGGAGGAAAAGTGAAATCCTTAGTTGTTTCAGCCATTGATGATTACCAACTGAGTCTTAACGGGTTTAGTGGCGAAAACAAATGTATTTAAACGCTAGGACTCAAATAAATCAAAGTACTGAAAGGCAACTTCATTATAAAGTAATACTGATTTTGCTTAAAGAAGCTGCAATGTTGTATAAATGCATTCCCTTCGTTTATCGGGATTAAGACACCCGTGCTCGCTTTCAAACTATCAAAAGGAAAGCAACGTCAGCCGTTGGATATTATTATTTGTTATGTTGTTTACCAAAACATAAAGTGTCAATCGTGGTATATCTGTAGTTATGGAGGATGTGAACAATGCCAGTTATACATAGTTTGGTCTGTGCTGAGTTGCTTATGCGATGGCAGGTGCCCAAGCGCATCAGTGGATGTTGTTGGAATTGACCGTTGATGTTCTGTATAATGTGGTTACGTAAGCTACATTTCTCTTGTGTTTTGTAGAAAGGGTCCCCTGCATGGACTAAGGTTCTTAAAATAAGTATGTCTGCATTTTTAGAATTGTGTTATTTGAATAAGTAATTCCTTACATGTTAGACTTGACTGCTTTTGTATAAGGACTTGCTTCAAGATAAGAAGCTGAACTTGGGAAAATAAAAAAATAGAACGAAAGATTAAGTATGATGCAGAAATCCTGTTGCAGATAGCAACTTGGAAATCTGTTATTATGCTTTCACATTGTTGAACCAGCTCTCAACCAACCAGGCGCCACCCAGAAAATTGAAAAAATAATGTGAACATATGGATATTGAGTTTTGTTTCAGAACTTACCAGCTACATTCTTTTTGAAAGAAGACAGGACGTGGAAAAAGGATATTAAAATATCTCCCGCATTTGTTTTTGTTGATACTCACTTGCCTACCAGTTACAGTAACTAAAAATTGGCTTGTTTTTCTTTTATTGATAGATTCTGTCACCTGTGAGTGGAAAACAACCTCGTTGTCAGCAAAGGGAGGGATAGACTTTAAAGACAGTGTTGGTGAAGCCAAATTAGCTAGTGGTATAAATCATACAGCTATATATATTGATATATTGGACAATACAACCCCTGAGTTAGATAAAACGTTCCAAGTTACTCTTTCAAATCCAACTGGAGGAGGTGTGTAATAAAATGCATTTTTATACGTATATTATTAGAAAGAAATATTTTATTTAAAAGATGACTTGACAAGTAATTAATAGTTCGTTGGGAGAAAAGTAACAGAACTAGGCTGGTGCTCAAATTGTCGAGTCAAGAACGTATCCACCTAATTATTGAAAGCTATTGAATGAGTGGAATGGACCTGGATGACTCCCTTGTTCCGCTGAGGTACTGAATAGTTAAACGAATTTAGACACGTCACCCAGAAAGATATTCTTAACGTGTGACATGCCAAAGGTGGATTTCTTCACAAGGTGCAAACAGTCTGTGTAAAATCTGGTTTAGATAAAGTTTATAATAATTCAGATCAGGCTTGTGAGTTTCTTAGAAGTTGAAAAATAACTCTTTTGGGTCCAGCAAAGAGATAGCATGTATGAAAGGATTCTTGGCAAAGCAGGTAACCGAAGTTTGATATTTGCCGTTGTTTTTTGTGGAGTATTGAAAGGGGTCATAACTCTCCCACCTCCTGGCTACACTATGCAGGGAATGCACCATTTATTAAGATATGTGTAATAATCTGTGAACTTTGTGTGCCAAAGGAAACTCTGGAGTGGTTTATGTCGTTTTAATAGCTCGGTTACAAGGCGCAGTTGTGGGAAAGATCAGTACACAGTACAATTATTCATAGAAGCTAGTACATAATTAAAGTAAACAGTCCTATTGTATATATATATATATATATATATATATATATACCATTAATGTAAGGCGAATGCAGCAAAAATAAATACAGACGCATCTAAAAGTTAATTCACGTTTAATTAACACGACTTACCTATATATGTAATCGCTGTTGACTAACAAANAAGTTAATTCACGTTTAATTAACACGACTTACCTATATATGTAATCGCTGTTGACTAACAAATCTTTTACTGCCTGCTCATTAATCCCGTAATTCCAGTTTCTTGATGACACACACAGAGACACAATCACACGAACATACGCACACACAGACAATTGCACACACTGACACACGTTCACACACTCATAGTCACATACACACACACACACACACACACTCTCTGTCTGTCTGTCTCTCTCCATCTTTCTCTCTCCATCTTTCTCTTCCTTCATCTTTCTCTTCCTTCATCTTTCTCTCCCTCCATCTTTCTCTCTTTCTGTCTTTCTTTCTTTACCCCGCCCCTTCTCTCTTAATGAAGGTATGAAGGTTTTAATTTGTATTTATGCAAACTTGTGGTCATAGCTATTTATATATGTGTTTGTAATTAGAACCCAGACTTCTAAGAAGGCTTTAATTCATGTTTTTATGAAGCTATTTATAGAAAAGGTTTTTCTATCTATACAGTATAATCAGAACAAAAAAAAAATTCAAGTTTTAAATGATTGATTTATGAATGATTTGTTTTTCATGGCAGCCAATTTTCTACGACAGGTGTTAGTCAATGCATTTTCTTTTAACTCTCCCAAGTTGCTTATATGATAGAATAGTAATGGTTGTGATGTACGAAACGGTCAGTGCACACGATTGGCATACCTTGGTAAAGGGTAAACAATTCTGACATTACAGGATGGTGTTCGATGTTTTAATTTTTGGATTTCTTAGTTTATGATGACAGATGACAGCAGGTCGGGTTGCTGTAAATGGTTAGAGTTTTACAGGTGATAATTCAAATGGAAACAGCACATTGTGATATATTAATTGTCTTGAGCTTTATTTTGTCATGTTGTTCAGGAATGTTAGAGAATAAAGGGTACCTATTTTTGTGTTTTTATTACCCCATAGCTGCTTTGGGCCCTGCTTCAACTGCCTTTGTAGTTATCCAGCCAAGTGATGATGCGTATGGAGTATTCTCCTTTACCAATAGTTCTCTAAATAATGTAATAAGTGAAAGCAATAGAATTGGCGTACAGTTAGTTCTTCAAAGAAACGGAGGAAACCTTGGGAGCGTTAGAATAAACTGGATAGTGGACAATGGAGAAAACGATTTTTTGAACCCCGTAGGACATGTTATGTTTGAAAAGGGCGAAAAAACAAAGGCGTTCCTTTTGGAGTTAAAGAATGATCAGGTATTACTTTTTTTACAAGTTTGATTTTGTAACATAACCACGCTTTTCCATTTTGTTTGTTTATTTGCGAGTCTGCTTTGTCATTGCTACATTTGTCGTTCACAGCATTCTTTGTTTTGTGCTATCGTGAATTTTCGGTTGGTCGTGCCACGTTTCCAATTGGGCATCAAGTACTACAGTTTTTTGTTAAATAAACGACTAGTGGTGCAAAACCTAAAAAATGCTATTAAAATAACGTTTATTTTGGCTATTTTGCTGACGCTCAACTGGACCAAAGGCACCGGAATGAGAAAGCTGAAAGCAAGTATGTTTTTATCCAACACTGAAAACAAAGAGATGATCGAGAAATCCCGCCAATTTTTGGTGATAAGCTAAGGAAAACTGCCAATTTTTTGTGTGATAGGCCAAGGAAAGGCCATCAATTTTGATAACTGGCTGTCTAAAGCAATTGAAAACTATTTTTTGGTTGAACTCGACAAACACGGTAATTTTTTCTAAGAACACTGGGCACGTGGTGTTTTATTGTATCTGATTGTATAGAACTGTGACGATGAAGGGGGGGGGGGGGGGGGAAATTAAAAATACGTTGGGCCAAGAGATGAGTTGACATTAGATTTATAAACATTCAAATCATATCATAAAAAAGCAGTCAGAGCCACATAATTCCACCATCTAGCTGCTTGAGGATGTATTAGTAAAAAAGTTCTCACCACTAGGAGCAACAGGTATTAAGGATGCTGCTGAAAGAAACGAGTCACACAAGATGCAACAGACTGAGCTGATACCAGATAGGAAAACTAATTAAAACGCTTTCCATGTTAATCCCTATTGGAAAGACTGAAACAAGCCATATTTTGTCGATGAGACAAAGATTAAAGAGTAGTAGCAAGACCTGGACCGATTAAGTTACAAACTTGTCTCTAAACTCGATCAAGAACACCAAGAAGAGATGAGGGAGCACCGAGACTTACCTTAAGAAGTCACCCTTTTTACAAGGATTGCTGGCCTGTCTGAAAGAAATGCAAGATTCCCCTGTTGGATTACATTGAAACTGAAATGATTGCGATGGGGAATGAGAGAAGAACAGTAAGCATAGAACCATGGAAGAGAATGAGGTTTGATGTAGTAACTACAACTAGGTACAAAAATTTATATGCCAACCGGAACCTATCCTGTGAATTCAGTTGCAACATCAGAAGCCAGTTTGCTAAAGGCTGAATCCCAAGCAATATGACTGACGAAATATACTTTAGTCAGCTTGACCTAATGTAAGTCATATCGATGGTGTGGTTTGTTATCAAGATTTAAAACAGTTTACTTAGCCTCTACAATGACAATACCATGATCAGAAGATCCAAAAGGAGGTGAACTCTATAATGCCCAGGAATAGAACAAAAAAAATGATCTGTAATAGAAAGTTAACCTGTTTTTGATTCTTATAGAAAATTGACAGGCTGTAAAGATCATGGGTAAGAGTGAAGTTGTAAAAGAAATTAACATTACTATTAGTAGGATCAACCGTAACGGAGCAGTTGTGACAGTTTTAGTTGATCAGTGATGCCTAAACTCGCCTGGGTAATTCGTTCCAATGAAATAATAAATATTAGTACGCTAACTATTGAAGGGGTGCATATGGGTGAAAAATTTAAGCTGTAATGAAAGATCTTTGTCAATTAATCGTATTTTAATAAGAGTTTATCTCAAAATTCCTATAGTTGAATATTCTTTTCCCGAATTTCATGTTTAATGTGAATACGTAGCTGAGTGAAAAGCTACTTATTTTGATTTTACATTTTCTCACTTGATGGGATATCTTCCCAGCCAAACTATGATTACTCGAACACACAAGAAAAGACATTTCGTTTTAATTATTTGGAAATTCCATCCATTGAGTATTCATGTTAATACACTAATAGAAAATTTAGAGTAGCGGAAAGAGAACTAGACGTCGTGAAAACAAGGTGTAGAGCAAATGTAGTTAATCGTAATATGCAATATGAATTACGGATATAATAATTTACTCAGTTTTGGACTCCTCGATTTTTCTTTTGCTTTTTCTCTTGCTAGTATCTTGTGTTGCTTGTAAGACAGGGAATTTTATACATCTATAAATAAAGTCTAGCTTCCCAAAGAAACATGCCTCTGATGCCAAAAATCCAGAGTTTGAAGATTTTATGTAATCTAGCGATAACGTTGGATTTGAGACAATTTTTCAATAGTCGTAATACAATTGTCTACTATAGTTTTTTATGTTCTCAGTATCTGAAGAGTATGCACAGAAGCACAATTTTAAAATTAGCTAAAACAAAAACAAGCTTAGATAACATTTTCTCATTTCATTTTAGATACCCGAATTGGATGAATTCTTTTCAGTTGATCTCATAAATGTAACACGGGGTCGCTTAGCTGCATCTTATAAAAGAGCAGTAATAAAAATATTGGCGAATGACTATCCATATGGCCTCTTTGAGTTTCAACCAGAGAAATATGATGTTGAAGAAGGAAACACAACAGTACAGCTAACAGTTAACAGATCATTTGGTTTGCGTGGCAGTGTCCAAATTTCTTACAGCTCTACCATTGCAGTGGGTACACAATATCCCGCTCAGCCAGGGTACGATTTTATGACAATAAATGGTACAATTCTTTTTAGAGAAAACGAAAAAAAGAAGACACTAAATCTTACTATTCTAAATGATGACATACCAGAACCTGATGAAATTGCCACTGTCAATTTAACATCTGTTTCACTTATTTCGAGGGTAAGTTCAAGTGCATACCCTGAAATTGGGACAAAGAGAGTAGCTGCAATACGTATTACTGCCAATGACGATGCTAATGGGATTTTACAACTAGGCAGTAGTGCTGTAAACGTAACTGAAGGACACCAAGGGTTCTTTTTAAACGTCACAAGAACTCATGGATCGTACGGTACCGTAACAATACAATACAAAATTATAGAAGGATCAGCATTGTCAGGGTCAGATTATTTGATTTCTTCATCTTTTGTAACTTTAGAAGACAGGCAAACCTCTGCAGGTATACCGGTTGTCATCTTAGATGATTCAATCCCAGAATTAAGAGAAACATTTTCCGTTGAATTGCTACCACTGAGTGTGAAAGGAGGGGCTAAAGTTGGTAGCCCTATTAAATGTGTAGTAACAATCCTAGAAAGTGATTATCCATATGGACTCATAGGTAAGAGCATTCAACAGTTTATTGTTTTCAAATATTAGGTTACTCATTTACATTCAGTGATGGCTGTTTTTCATTGGGCAAAGCGAGTAACAGTGGTATTCACATTTTTTTGCAACTTCTAAAATTGATAGTTTTTTTTATTAATGTCGACCCGATGTTTTTTAATAAACAAGTTTTATAATAGCCATGGTGACGGTAGGGATGAAGAGAACATGATGATTACTGGAGTGTTAAAGCAATTTTAATGGAGGTTATTAATGTTATTACTAAATGCTGGGAAAGCTTTGCTTTCAACTTCATTTGAGCCAAAAATTTCTTCGTCACTTTTAATCATCATATAGGATTTATTCCGGGTTGAGCTCCAATTTTAGTGACATGGAATAAACATCTTAGCTGTTTCCGTTATTTGTTGGATATTTTAATTTATTCGTATCGTGCTATATGAGGTTACAAGATAGGTTATTGTTACACTTAAAAGTAACTTGATTTTGATATATGCAGAATTAAAATTCATTTGGGCAAACGTAGAAGATTGCTGTCCATCTGGGTCTCATTTGTGACATGCATATGGGTTTTAAAGACAGCTTTTTGTTATCTTTAAAGGATTCCTACCTTATTAGATAAATATCCGAAAGTAATACTAGTATAGCGTTATATTATTTTTATCAGTGGATAATGCAAATTTTTAAAGTCAATATTTTTTTACCTGTTTGAAACTCTTGATAATCAGAACATTGTGCTCCAGTTGGTTTTTTTTATAATTTAATTTACACCACATCGAGTTCTCAGCCTTTTCATAAGATGTATCAGAATGCAATTTTTGATGCAAGGATTGTACTGCGTCTGGTGAAATAAAGCTTTCTTATGGAGTGGTGACAAAGGCTTACTGTAGCTAGGAATTTTCTAAAATTTTTATGCTCTTAAAGGCACTAGTTTAAGGTGAAATTTCTACAATTTTTATGGCTAATTTTATGGATTAACCAGGATTTGTAACCTCTTTTTGGTCTATAAATCATCCTTGAGTTAGGCAGACAATTTATCTGATGTTACGTACCTAGAAAAGTAGATGCTAATTTTTTTCATCTTCATTTTGTGGTGATATAGCGCAGTAAACCAAAAGCGACAGAATTTGCCACAAAGAAGAGTAAAGCTATTTAAAAATTGTTATTTTTTAAAAGCACAGGTGCTTAATACCTAAATCAATGAGGTACCAATTGAAAGGAATCTAAGTATTGGAGTGATTAAAATTGATTTTTTAATATTGTTTTATTATAGTAACAGTTGTGATTGGGGTAATCAAGGGATAGTGTTTTTGTGCAATAGTGGGCTTGAGTCTCCTGCAGGCTTTTTCTAGGTAAATTTTCAACATGCGAGTTACTATTATAGTGACTGAGGATGTGGTTTAAAGCTAGTCAGTATGAAATCTTTCAACAAGGTTTTTTTTGTAATCAATTAGTTGGAAGTTTTGTTTATTCAAAACGTTGTGGAATTATAGGTAAAAAATCTACATGGAAAAATGTCAACTTAAAAAAAGGCATCACAACGATGTCTGATGCAGTACCAAAAGTTTAACCCGATCTGGGTTTGGAAAGCACAGCACCTATCTGATACCTTTCTTTTCCACGGGCCTATTACTTACTTACTTACTTATCCTCTTCGAGCCATGGGCGGCTCATAAGGCTTGACAGCATCCTCCGCCATCTCTCTCTGTCCTTGGCTATGTTCCTAACTTCGTTCCATGTTTGCCATCACAGGTCATTTCTTTCTGCTTCCGCACTCCTCCGCCATGTTGTTCGCGGGCGTCCTCTCTTTCTTTTCCCCTCTGGTGTCCATGTTAGGGCTNTCACAACGATGTCTGATGCAGTACCTAAAGATTAATCCGGTCTGGGTTTGGAAAGCACAGCACCTATCTGATACCTTTCTTTTCCACGGGCCTATACTTTGTCATATTTTTCGAGGATGAATGTTGCAGTAGCAATTGGATCCATTTTAGGGATTCGTCAAGATTTGAGAAGTTATATCAAACTCTGCCAGACATGTTCTGATGTAAATTGCTGTGCAAATAGGACACAGTCCATACCTCCGTTTTCCATTGGGTATGAAACGAAAACTTGTTATATGTTCTCTCGATCTTAACGATTATTTCAGAGACTTCTCTTATTCTCGACTTCTGACTTGGACGTGTTCCTCCTACAAACTGTGCAGTAGTCAACTTAGCTCTTGAAGTCAAAGCATATACCAAAGAGGTTCAAGAACTTAAGTAGCAGGTGCCAACTCTCGGCCTTGTTTATCTATATTGTCAGCTTTCGCATTTAAGTACACAGGGCGCTTGTAATACAGCACTCACAATAAATCATTATTTGTTTATCCAACATTTAGGTTTTTCAAGTGAAACTATGAAACAAACAGCCATGGAGCCATCAGGAACAACGAGTTTCACCGTATCATTTATTGTAAATAGAAATGGTGGAACTCAAGGACCACTTCAGATAGAATGGAATGCTAAAATAGGTAATTTATCTGCTGCCTCGGATATTCAGCCACATAAGGGAAGCATCAGATTTTTGACAGGAGAACAAAGCCAAACATTCACAGTCTCAGTTTTACCGGACGATATTCCCGAATTTGACGAGGTAAATAACTGATATTCTTTACCCTTTGTCATACTTATACCCTTTAATAATTTTGTTATAACATATGTCAACGATTGGGTATTACCTATTGCCATTATTATTATTATTATTATTATTATTATTATTATTATTATTATTATTATTATTATTATCTTTTCTCACATTTTGTGTCTGGCTGTTTTTATTGCCGAGTTCTATGCTGACAGGCGGGTCATAACAAATGACCATGGGCTACCAGCATTTTCTTTTTTAAAACTCCAGTACTTTTCGCAAAATCCTGGCTGTTCCCAACAACGTTGTCTTTTGAAGTACTCCTAAGTTG
>RDPX01000055.1:1149184-1172738 GCA_003991215.1 Morbakka virulenta
TACCCCTTCTACTACTACTGCTACTACTACTACTACTACTACTACTGCTACTACTACTACTACTACTACTACTACTACTACTACCCCTTCTACTACTACTACTACTACTACTACTACTACTACTACTACTACTACTACTACTACCCCTTTTACTACTTCTCCTGCTAGTACTGTTACAGTGTGAAATAAAAGTGAATAAAGAAATAAATTAATAAATGGATGAATAAATAAACAAAGTTTTGGAATCGTGAAGTCCTCGATGTCATCAGATTTTAAGAAATCACATACTGGTTCCCATATAAACACAGCTCCCATTTTTATCAAAACAGTTACAGAGTTTTCTTGATATTGAAAATGTGACTTGGGACGCTTGTGATATAGTGAGTATGAAAGAATTAAGTTTCTTGCCATGAAAAAAGTCTCAAAGTGATATAGGACTTTAATTCAGATACTTTTAAGGGTTTAAACACAGAAGCTGTTTTCAAACTTTCTCTGAAATGAATATTGAAAAAATTTAATAGAGTTGGACTAAACTTTTTAGTAGTGTTTGGTGCTGCGAGTGTTAATAACTAAAAATTCAGGTACTAGAAAAAGAAATAGAGCAGTACAAACCAAAATAATTCTGGAATTAGTAACCCCAACATCGCTTCTACTGAATATAAAGAACAATTCTCTCTGTGTCAGTTTTTATCTGTTAGGGATAAAATGGGACGGAGAAGAACCTGCAGTACGATTAGGTTTTATTGAGCTGAAAATTACTTCGGAACAAGCGAATCTTGTGTCACTTAAATTAATAGGCATGTAAAGGGAGTTCCCGTGCTATAACATCACATATTCTTATCCCTTTGAGATGTTTGATGTGTTTTACTAAGATTAAGAAAAAGAGAAATTGAGATATGGCGAGAAAATGGCTTTATCTATTTAGTTGTTTTGAAGTTCTAGTACTACTTGTCTCTCACTTTTTTTTCAACCTCTTACAAAATACGTTGCAATAAGATCTGTTCTGCTGTATTATTTCTTTGTCATTGATTCTGATTTCTGACCAGCTATATCTTCATGGCATCTTCTCTGTGGCCCGTCACCACTTTATGCTTTACACTTGGTGGTTATAAAGTAAACATACGTAAAAGAATAGGAATTTGAATTTCGGGACAAGCCCGCAAAGGAGTATTCCTTAGGATAGATAGACTACCATCAAATCGTAATTTTGCAAATGTTAGTTTGATTTCGTTTTTTGTCTCCAGATAGGTAGAAGTTTCAAGGACTTTGGTCAAAACTTGTATTTTATTTTAGTTTTTGTTGTAAGAAAAGACATTCATTTAATATTTCTCAATAAAAATCCTTTTTTTGCCAATAAATCTTCGGGCTCGTATTGTATCGATGTGACTTCAATTCAGAAATAAAGTATAATAGTCGATATGGAGTGGTAAGAACAAGTCAAAGTGGATTAACAGCAATAGCCTGAGAACTGAAAAATTACAGAGTATTGTATAGATGTAACGGGGAAGTCGCCAACTTCTTCAAGAAAGAATTCATTTAAATCATAGGAAACGTTTGCGACTTGCAGCAGACATTCAGGAAGCTGAATCTTTCCTTTCAAGCAGAGTAAGCACCGAGCAAAATATTGTATGTTGTTAAATTAAAAGGCATTGTTGTGCATTTAAAATTAAGTGCACGAAAGGAAAGATTAATTTGGAGACCTTAAGTATATATCTTATATTTTTAAATTTCAGAAAACATGAAACAGAAGTTAACATCAGAATAGACCGTTAAAAGGCCTTTTCTCGATTCTATGCCAACCCTTCATCTTATACTAAGATCAGTTGTGCCAATGTGGTTGATAGCCATACTTTTACTTTTGAAAGTGTTGGTAAGCAACATAACAGGCTTTAGGGTTGGGGCCCATATCACCTTCTTATTTGACAACCGGAATCAACCATACGATACACCAATCAATTTTAATAGTCTAATTTTCAGATTTTAAAAGGAATTGTGATGTACTAATAAAAAGATGGTTTAAAAGCATGGACTCCTCCTAAACATAGATTCGTAAGTGTCTGACTAAATTACTAAACTTTTCAGACGATTTTTGTGTAATATCCCCCTTTTTATACAACTGGTTTTCCTTGTTTTAGGTCTATGCATAAAAAGTATTTTTACGTTTTTGATCATGTTTGTTTATGCTAACCAGCAAGCCTAATCATTTAGTGAGCGCACAAGCTTAAATATTATAAGTCACCTAGAATTACGTAAAACCTTTGAAAAACACAGTCACGAATGTATTGTTTATTAATTGTTCACACGGAACAATTCTGCCCAGTATCTCACAGACAGCTGTAGCAAAGGTTGAGCCAAAATGTTAGCAATGTCGATGTTGGAGAATATTGTTTTGAAATTTTTCTTATTGCAAAGGAATATTCCTAATAAATTAATACCGAGGACCTCCTAATAGTAACTTGCATGTATTTTCTGAGTCTTCTGCTCTTTATTGGTCCCAAGCGGAGCATCTGCCCGTTGTTTTCTGTGAAGTGTTGTTAGCTTTCTTTATTTCGAAGAAACGATAAAAACTTTGATTAAGTAGACCGGGAGACATCCGCTAACCTGAGACAAGGAAATGTAGCAAAAGAGGTCTTTGTAAAGAGAAACGTTAAGCAATTGTTGCATTTTCAACGGTTGGTGAAAAAAGAAATTTTTTGTTACATTTACTCAACTTTCTTTTATTTTTAGGTAGTGTTAGTTTAAAAAAAATATGTATTCGTGTAAAACGTTAAATGGTAATGTTGAAAAGAAGTTGAAATTCAATGTTACCTTTCTTTGAACTGTTTAAAGTAAAGAATTTCAGGGTTACTTTTTTTGGTTTAAACGTCATTTTCTCCAGGAAATTGGGGCTCAGACGGTGCCCTTCAAAGGGACTTTGTTTTATCGGTGAGGAATTTCTTGGCCGCATGCCCTTCCTGACGCCAACCAATGGCTTTTACTTTTGTAAAGTTCCAAATTCTTTTCGCCTCCTCGGGGAATTGAACCTGGAACCTCTTGGTTACTGTGAAACTGCACCAACCATTAAGCCACGGCTCCAATTACGGGCGTACTTGCTTTAAGTTTGTTACGAGAAAACTGTTTGTGAAGGTCTCTTGTATCTTCAAGATTGTTTACTTTTGTTGGATTGATTTAATGACCATCTTCTTCATTTTGGAGGCTGATGTAAATACGAGACTCCAAGGATGTAGTTCTCTGTTTACTCCATACCTAAATGAATGAATTGGTGTCATAATCTCAGCACCATCACAGAAGTCACAATTGATACCAATTTTTCTTCGGGGAAACGAAAATAATTTAACTCACAGGTCAAATTTGACAATACTGGTCGTTACTTTCCAATTGTTATACCTAAAGGAAGGGTTATCGTGTGAAAATTGCAGCCATTAAAGCATCTTTGATGTTTCCACTACGTCACTGGGTCTCACAACTTTATTTATTTTTCCGCTCTTAATTCTTTGTTTTATTTTAGGTGGTTACCATAAATTTAGTCAAAGTGGTGTTAGGAAAAGCGTCGCTCAACCCAAATGCAAAACAAGCTACTTTAACAATACCGAGAAATGACGACCCCCACGGAATTGTTTTATTTGAAAGATCAAACTACAGCGTATCAGAGGGATCAAATAATACTATAATGAAATTGAAAATTATCAGATACAAAGGACTCTTTGGTAGTTTGCGTGTAACTTACAGGTGAGTACCCATCTTCTTTACGATCTAATTATTTTTTAATGTTATTTAATGGCCTAAAAATTGACCCATTTTGAAATTGAAAATTGACTGGATTTTTTTGGAAACCATTACTCTGTAATTATTTGACTAAATTTTGATGTATTCTCAGATATCTTTGTGATGACTTTGCTTAGCAATGTAGATCCCCATTATGATCTATAAGAAAGTTTATAACTTGTCTTTAATGAGAGAAAATTTCCTTTGTTTATTTAACAGGGGTGGTCCCGAATTGTTTTATTATTACAACTCAATAGTGCTTACGCTTCTTATTTTTGATGTCAAAAAATAAAAAAAAAGTAATTCAACCCGAGAAATGATCTACCTTTGCCGTAACGAAGGTAAAGCTAACCAAAAGGTGCTATTTTCTGGTGTTTTCTCTTATATATGTGAAGCTCACATTTTGAATATCTTTTAAAATCCCAACTGGGCGGTCAGTGGTGAAGGTTTGATTACGTTTTTGTCAGATTTGATTATGACAATCCCGTTGTTTTTGAGACAAAGAAGAACAGTTGCCATTCGACAGAAAGGAGGCTCGCATCAAATGCCATCATGGATGCTGACTCTATAACAGATAGTGAAATTACCTGGAATCAGAAAAATTTGCTGTTTGCTTCCCGGCTGGTAGTTTTTCTAGAATTAGGAACAGAAAACCAATATTATTAAAAAGAACCTAAAAAATACCAAAGGTGACTTTTTTCCCGGACCTTTTCCCGGACCTTTTCCCGGACCTTTTCCCGGACCTTTTCCCGGACCCGGACCTTTGATTCCCAAGCATACAATAGTTCTAGCAAGGTTATGTTTAAATCATCCCGATGTGAGATTAACCTGTACTTTTGCCGAAATGGACAATGGCCCACCTTGCACTTGAAGGTAGAATGCAAAAGTGTTAATTGTCAACCCATTTATCGGTAGCGATGTTAAAGCATTGACAGATAAATTAGAAATTCCAACATACAAAGAAAGACCATGAAAGTTGGCCTACTTATTACACTTATCACCAATGAAATTTGATAATGGACATCAATCACGAGTTAATGTGAAATCTATGCATTATTATCAATAAAGACTGGCGATTGCGGTTTTTGTGTTAAGTATTCTAAGTTATCTTGATATTGTCTGAGAAAAAGGTGAACCCTAAAGCGTTATGCGAATTGATCTTATAACGACACCATTTTTGTCAATAGTTCACAACTGGCGACACATTCGAAGGTATTTTTTTATGTTTGTTTGAAAGGTTATTTATTGTTGGTTTTGTTATTTTTCTGCAGCACATCAGATTCCCCTGGACAAAGAAAAGCTAGTCCAGGCGCCGACTTTGAACCAATATCAAGCAAATTTTCCGTAATACCAGACGGGAGAAATTTTACTGAAGTAGATATACAGATAAACCACGACAACCAGCCGGAGCTAGCCGAGTCATTCAGAGTACAAATAGATAAGGTTGAACTTATTGGTGAATCTACAACGTCAGTAAATTTACCAAAAATTGGCCATACTAGTTTTGCTGATGTTATTATCAAGGAAAACGACAGTCCTTTTGGACTTTTTACTCTCAGTCTTCTAATCTCAGACCCTGGGAGTCAGGGTAGAAAGTATACTATTGCCGAGCCAGAGAAGGGGCAGAGTCCAATAACATTTTTAATTAATAGAGTTCAAGGTATGACAACTTGAAATATTTAGCAGGTTTAATTTTTGCTTCTGCACAGTTTGTTATATAAATATATTGCCAGCTACGTAAGAAATTATTTTTACAAAATAATGGGGTTAATTACAAATGGTGGGTTTTTCCCAGTGTAGCGGAAGTAAAAATACAGTTGTATACATAACGGGCAGTTTTTCTGTCAAATTTCTTAACCAATTTGTTTGGTCAACTTCCTTTCCCCTGGTCCTTATCATTAAATTAATAAACCACTCGTTCACTCATTTATATGCTAATACATTAGTTTCTCCATTTACCCATTTATTCGTACATTTATTCATCCGTTTAACCACCCATTCAACTGTGCGTTCAGCTTTCCATCAATAATTCGGTCAACCATAAATCTTTGTATTGCATATATAAAAAATATCTCTATCTTTGGCTCAATATCCATCTGCCCATTTATCGATGTATGTGTATATGTATCTATGTTTGTATGAATGTATGTATGAATGAATGTATGTATGTACGTATGAATGTATGTATGTACGTATGCATGTATGTAAGTATGTATGTATGTATGTATGTATGTATGTATGTATGTTTTAGTAGTACTAAAACCTGCAGACAAAGCAGTTTGTTGGCCATCTTGCTATTGACTGTCGCCTCCTATGTGGCTGCTTATTCCTAGAGAGTCGCATAGGTGTTGTACAACCCTATATCACGTAAATCCCTTGATGTACAGATGTCTCTTGACTTGTTATTGAGATTGTCATTCTATCTACCGAAAGTGTTATGGCGATAGATGATTGGTGACGTGTGCAGATCTAACCATTTGGAAGCTCACAGCCACAAATCGGCACGTAGCCGACAGGAATCTTATCCTAACATCGATGTTGTGCCTTACTGTGACAGGGGGAGGGGGGTGTTATGTCTGTGGAGGTTTTTGTGCTTGCTACTTTTAGGGATAGCACTGCTCAACCTAATTCCTGGAAGGGTGCAACGCTGGTTGACAGCCTGCAGCTAACCGGGCTTCATTTTGACAGAATGGCAAAACATGGAAGAAACACTATAACATTTGCAAAAGATGGAGTGAAACTCAATGTTTGCTGTTGGAATGTAAGGATTGTGTTGGACAAAATCTAATCGACCAGAAAGAAGAACAGCTGTTGTGACTAAAGAACTTGAAAGGCTGAACATCGATAATGGAGCTCTGCCAGAGACATGTCCCCCGATCAAGATCACGTCACTGAAATAACATCTTTCACACTCTTCTGGGTTGGCAAGCAGAAAGATGAACGCAGTGCTGGTGGCGTAGGATTTGCAGTCAGAACAAGCTTATTAGAAAGTGTAGAGCTCCTGGAGCATTTCTGATCACATAATGAAACTTCGAACTCCTCTCATTTGTGGTAGATATGCAACCGCCTTTCCAGTTTGTGTTCCAACAATGCAAGTTCTTAAAGAAGCTACTATTATGACCTTTTATGACGAGCTGTATAATGCTGTCAGATTTGGTCCAGTTGATGAGAAAGTTATTATTCTGGATGATTTCAATGCTCAGGTCGGTAGTGATTTTGAAACTTAAGATGACCATGGTCTCAATGGCATTGGGAAAACGAATTCAAATAACTTAAAGCTACTTCAGCTCTGTTCCGAGCTCAATTTGGTCATAAGCAATACACTTTTTCACCAAAAAGTTAATCACAAGGCTATGTGAACTCACCCAAGATCGAAACATGGCCATATTATAGACTTTATCATTACTAGGAGGGGTGACAATTGTGACGTGTGAATTGTACGGTAGGTGCGATGAGGAGTGCGGAATGTGACACTGATCACAAAATAGTTCCGGGGAAGTTAAAACTGTATATCCGTAAAAAAGTGCGGATAAATGAGGTGAAACTTACAAAGCGCACTGACGTTGCCAAACTGAAAGACTTGGATGTGTGTAAAACATTGAAAGACAAATTTGATGACATTGAATTTGATAGAATGTGGGAGAAATTTAAGAACCAAGTATACTCAGTGTGAGAAAAAGTTCTTGGCTATAGAAAAAAGAAGCACGAGGACTGGTTTGATAACAATCACCACAAAATCAAGAAGTTACTAAAAAGTAAAAGAAAAATGTATGAACTGATCCTTAAAGATAGCAACTTAGTTCATCCTGAAACAGAGGCGGCCTTCAAAGAAGACAAAGCAGCTTTGCAACGCGACCTTAGGAAAATAAAGAATGAATGTTGGCCACAGATTTCTTCAGAAATTCAAAGAGCATATAACGCTAAGGACATAAAGCTGTTTTATGGTCTATTGCGTTTAGTATTTGGCCCTCCAAAATCTTGTCTGGTTCTTCTAAAGTCAAAAAACAACAGGGATGTTATCAGAGAACCAAAGAAGATTCTGCAGCGATGGCACGAGCACTTCGGTAACCTGTTTAATAATCTTTCAGTAGTGGATATGAATGCCATATAGAATCTCCCATAATGTGGTCCTAAGTTTGGAATGGATCGACTACCAGGTGAAGAAGTAGAAGTCGTTCTCAAGCAAATCAATACTGATAAGGCATCTGGTCAAGATGCCCTGCCATTTGAACTTCTAAACATTGAAAGTGAAAATGTGACCAATGCAGTTTTCGGCCTTATTTCTATGACCTGGCCTGGCACCAACGTACCCACGGATTGGATAGATGATATCGTAGTATCTCAGTATAAAGGGAAAGGAGAGAAAGGTGTATGTGATCGCTATCAGGGTATTAGGTTTTCGCGAAACTGCTGTTGAACAGGCTAATAGAAGGTATCTGCTCGAGTGTATGTATGTATGTACGTATGTATGTATGTATATGTATGTATGTACGTATGTATCTATGTTGCAATGGTGTCGGTAGTATTGGTGACATGGCATACTAGGTACCTTGAAAACTATAAAGTTTGTGGTAGAAAATCCCAAAATGTATCGCACAGTCGACGGTATTTGTTTCGTTTTAAATACTGGTCACTTCATTTTACTATGACGTCTTTAATTCTGATAAGTTGAAGCGAAAGAGCTACCGATTCAAGTAAATCCATTTTAATCACAATAACTGTATAATGTTACACTTTTGAATCTACTGGATGCCTTTAATGAAAATTTCATAGATAGAGTGAAGCTGCTGTTCTGACTAATAATTTATTATCTTGAAACCACTTCATATATTTTTATTTTCTGAAATTAGTTTTCCTATGCCCTTTAAACACGAAGAAATTTGATATTGAAATGGTTTAAATGATAAGGTACTTGGTACTATGAAAGAGTTTTAAAAGAAATTTTCTTTGATGCACTCTGTACTTGAAATCTATCCTACTGGTTTTACTCTTTCTAGTACGGACATTTATTTACCTTGAAATGTATTTTGAACGATCTTAAGTGTAAAAACTGTACTCGTTATTCATTAAGCTTAAACCCGAAAATTCATTATCTGTTTTTACATTTGCTATTCAAAACCCTTAGCATCCTTTACTTCTTTTTATTCTGTCATCCTTTACAATGACTTCCATTGTGCCCTTCCATTTTTCACATGACATATTTGCTACCTCAATCGCGTGCTTCCCTTTGCATATGCTAATAGTTATTTTGTTTGTAATTTCATTACCACGGTTAATTATTCCATAAAGCTAGGTCTGCCTTTGGCAATATGACAACCGTTATGTATACCGTTATGTATACCATTATGTATACCATTATGTATACCATTATGTATACCATTATATATACCATTATGTATACCATTATATATACCATTATGTATACCATTTTGTCTTCCATTATGTATACCATTTTGTATTCCATTATGTATACCATTTTGTCTTCCATTATGTATACCATTATGTATACCATTATGTATACCATTTTGTCTTCCGTTATGTATACCATTTTGTATTCCATTATGTATACCATTATGTATACCATTATATATACCATTATGTATACCATTATGTATACCATTTTGTATTCCATTATGTATTCCATTATGTATACCATTTTGTCTTCCATTATGTATACCATTATGTATACCATTTTGTCTTCCATTATGTATACCATTTTGTATACCATTTTGTCTTCCATTATGTATACCGTTATGTATACCATTTTGTCTTCAATTATGTATGCCATTATGTATACCATTATATATACCATTATGTATACCGTTATTTATACCATTTTGTATTCCATTATGTATACCATTATGTATACCATTATGTATACCATTATGTATACCATTTTGTATTCCATTATGTATACCATTTTGTCTTCCGTTATGTATACCATTATGTATTCCATTATGTATACCATTTTGTCTTCCGTTATGTATACCATTATGTATACCATTATGTATACTATTTTGTCTTCCATTATGTATACCATTATGTATACCATTATGTATACCGTTATGTATACCATTTTGTATTCCATTATGTATACCATTATGTATACCATTTTGTCTTCCATTATGTATACCATTTTGTATACCATTATGTATAGCATTGTAAAGGTCAACATTTGTTGAGGTAACGGTTGAAATATTGTTTTTTTTTGTTAATTTTAGGAGATTTAGGGTCAGTCTCCGTTGCTTGGAGAGTATCGAGTACAGGGCCAGGTCTGGATGTGAATTCGGATTTAGGAAGTGCTGACGGAGGAAGAAAGTATTTTACAGAAGGCCAACGTGCAAAGTCATTCGTCGTGACAATTAATGAAGATACAATTCCAGAACGGGATGAATTGTTCAATATTGAGTTGTATGATCCGATCGGGGGTGCACAAATTGATGTCTCCAAATCAAAGGTTCAAGTTATCATTAGTGCAAATGATGGTGTAGGTGGAAGAATAGGATTTAAAAGTGGCTCACGATCTAAAGTGGGAAAAGAAGGTGATACCATTGTTTTTGAAGTAGAAAGAGTAGTTTCATCTGCAGGAAATGTAACAGTAAACTGGACGTTATCGGGAAAGAACGCAACACAAGATTTCAAAACAACCAGTGGGCAGTTGTTTTTCGGAGATGTGAGTTTTTTCTTTATTCTTTACCTTAGTCGCTGTTTAAGCTTGAGTACTTTTGTATATTTGTTCTCTATGAACCACACAAAGGCGCAGTTTAGCAGATAACTACACAGGCTTTATTTCTTTATAGGGTCTTGGATGAATCCCAACTAGTAAGTTGTCTGTGTTACGAAATGCCACACCTTTCCAATCCTTTGCTGATTGCTTGAAATATCGTTTCACCTCGTCAAGGAATGTATGATATATACTTTGTATATACTTTTTTGAATAACCGTAGATCGGTAGATTGATTCTTATTTCATATTTTGCCTTTAACTTTTCCCTTTAATAAATGCCCCGTGATTGGAATTAATTTTAATCTTTTGCCCATTAGACTCAATTCACTTTTTGCAACATTTGTACGTAAAACTTTATTTATAAAGGGAACTCAATCAAGTCTACGTTTTTATTTTGCATTAAAAGATTTTACGCTATATTTTGATTTAATCCACTGGATGAATACGGAAGAAGGAGGGCAGTGTCTTGGGTCTTTGTAATACTTCCGTGAAACTGACGTCACTTAAGATATTTTAATATTAACCTGCCGAAGTTACAAACAAAGTTGATTGTCATGTTAATCTGCATAGAAATGGAAGAGTTGTGATAGTGGTGTGTGCTAATTCCCCATTTTCTTGATTTCCCATTTGACAGAATGTGACATCTGCGGACCTTAATGTGACTGTGATCAATGATTTTCTCCCAGAAAGTAATGAGCGATTTGAAATCTTATTACACAATCCATTCACACAAGGTGTTTCTCCAAGTGGTGCAGCAACACTGGACCCACAAAGCTCAATAGCCGTATTGTTTTTGAATCCAAGTGATGACCCACATGGCATTGTTCAGTTTGTTTCTATATTAAAGCTAACCACTGTAAAAGAAAGTATAGGAAAGGTTAAGCTTAATGTGCTACGTGAAAAAGGGAAAATAGGTATGTATTTTGTTGGCATTTTCTTTAGCTTCTTCTTTATAACTTTTAGTACCAGGTCTTCTGGTTATTTTAGAGAAAGCGGGAAATAGTTTGATTTATTACTTATTGTCTTGTCATATCCCCACACTATAACGCTTTAATGCAATAAATATACTACTAATGGAGCCTGACGATGAGAGAAGTATCTCTCGAAACGTAGCTCGGAAAAAGCTTACGACTCATGACATGATAAAACTCTTAATATACCACTAAATATATTACTTCTTTCTAATGTCATTTCTTTAAAGGAAAGATTGTTGACTGGAATTTTATTACCTTCATATACCCGTTTAATCATTTTGTGACAGGAAGGGCATTTCAGATGGCTCTGATTTAACAAGTGCCCCTAATTTTGAAAAGAAGAATAGATATTACTACAGATATTACTACAGATATTACTTTAGATATTACGACAGATATTACTTCAGATATTACGACAGATATTACTTCAGATATTACGACAGATATTACTTCAGATATTATGACAGATATTACTTAAGATATAGTATGCCTAATCTCTAATTGCTTTCACTGTATACTTTTTTTGCTCGAGCTAAGGGTTTCCAGTTAAGAATGCAGTTATAGATTAGGTAAGGCTACTTCCAGCGACTTGGAGACGGCTCGATTTATATTGAAGTGGGTTGCAAGTGAAACGCCCCAACAGGCCAGTTCTGGAATAAGTAACCAGAATACGGGTAATGACACGCCATAATTAGTTATTGGATGTAATATACATTATACCCATTATTCAAGAAATTTGTCTGAGGAGGCGTGGCTTGATGGCCAGTGAAGTTGCACCTTAACCAAAAGGTTCCAGGCTCGATTACCCGAGCAGGTGAAAACAATTTAGAACTTTGCAAAGGAGAAAGGATGGCGTCAGGAAGGGTATCCGGCCAAGAAATTCCTCACTGCCAAAACGGAAGTCCCTGTGAAGGCCCAGTTACTGGGGATAAATGACGTTAAACCCTCCCCCCCCAAAAAAAAAAATTCAAGAAATTTATCTGGTTGTAAATCATAATCAGGAAGTGGGGGGGTGCATCTGTAGATGGTGGATGTGCCAAGCTGCGACTCATATTTTAGAATCGTTTCGGAATTTGACTGTCAGCAAGGTATTAAATCACATAATTTGGTAAAATGTTCTTGATTTCTAAAAAACCCAAGATTTTTAAGGTTTAGATGTGCACTTTGGATCTCACATTATCTGTAAGGAAGTGGAGTTTAGTTCAGACAGTTATTATTATTATTATCATCTTTTTTCACATTTTGTGTCTGGCTGTTTTTATTGCCGAGTTCTATGCTGACAGGCGGGTCATAACAAAATGACCATGGGCTACCAGCATTTTCTTTCTCAAAACTCCAGTACTTTTCGCAAAATCCTGGCTGTTCCCAACAACGTTGTCTTTTGAAGTACTCCTAAGTTACAGTGAATCCCAAGCTTTTCAACCCACTTTTTAAATCCTTTGGTCACGGATCCCAGAGCTCCAATAGCAATAGGGACAACTTCTACTTTCTTCAGTTTCCACAGTCTTTTTATTTCTCTTTTCAGATCTTGATACTTTTCTACTTTTTTTTTCTCCTTCTCTGCCACGTTCGCATCCGCCGGTACTGTTATGTCAATGATTATTGCCGTATGTTCCTTCTTTTCTACCAAGACTAAATCTGGCCTTCTTGCTTCAATCACATTATCACACTGGATATTTACATCCCACAACAACTTTACATCGTCACTCTCCAAAACTCCTTCAGGGGTATGCTCGTACCATTTCTTACTGCATTCCAGTCCTCTTTTCTTGCATATATCCCAATGGATCTTTCTCGCTACGTTATCATGACGCCTCTTGTACTCCTTCTGAGCTAATTTCTGGCATGCACTTACAATGTGTTGGATACTTTCACCTGTTTGACCACACAATCGACACAGGGGGCTTCCAGCCGTTCTATCAATGTGATACTTCACATAATTTGTCCTGATGGATTGCTCTTGTGCTGCACAAATCAAGGCTTCTGTACCAACCTTCAAATCACATTTTGACAACCATTCCCAAGTCTTCACCTTATCTACATCATCTGTCAGGTCTCTGACAAACTGTCCATGCATTCTCTTTTCATTCCATGTATCTTTTGCTTTGTTTTCATTCCTTGCCTTAATATCTCTAGCCTCCTCCAGTTCAGTTGCATTTAATTTCTCGAATTCGGCTACACCCTTCAAAAGTTTCTCTTTAGATTTGGCCACGTACACTTTCAGACTACTCTCCTCTTCTTTGACACATCGTTCTATACTTATAAGACCTCTTCCCCCATCTTTTCTTTTCACATACAGCCTGTCAGTATCACTCTTGGGATGAAAAGCACCATGCATTGTCATTGTTTTCCTTGTTTGTCTGTCTAAATCTTTAAGCTCCTTTTCTCTCCATTGTATAATTCCCGCTACATACCGGAATATAGCCACTGCCCATGTGTTGATCGCCGAAACCTTATTTTTCCCATTCAACTTTGATCTAAGTACCAGCCTTACCCTTCTTTTGTATTCCTTTCTAATTGCATCTTTCATTTCAGCTTCTTTGATTTTATCTAATTCCACAATACCTAGATAAGCGTACCCTTCCTCCCCAACCTCTTTCATTGTCTGTCCATCAGCTAACTTAATTCCTTCACTTCTAATAATCATTCCTCGTTTCAATGTCAAAATGCCACACTTTTTCATCCCAAATTCCATACCAATGTCGTTGCTGAACATGTGAACGGTTCTAACAAGCATACTCATCTGATCTTCAGTTTTCGCGTATAGCTTCAGGTCGTCCATAAACAATAAATGGTTGACCTTGTATTCCGTCTTTCCCCATTCATAAGCCGCATTCACTTTCCGCAATATCAGTGACAATGGTATCATACTAAGGACAAATAATAGTGGTGATAGACCATCTTCCTGGAAAATTCCCCTCTTCACAAAAACCTGTCCAAGATCTTCCCCGTTGGATGTCAGTGATACCTTCCACTGTTTCATGCTTCTTCCAAGAAAGTTCCTTACATTCTCAGCTATTCCAAACATCGTCAAACATTCGCTTATCCAACTATGCGGGACCAGATCATAGGCTTTTCGGTAATCTATCCAAGACATGGACAGATTCGTACGCCTTTTCTTGCAATCTCTGAGTACGGTTCTGTCTATGAGCAGGTGATCTTTGGTGCCCCTGCTTCTTCGCCTACATCCTTTCTGTTCATCTGGTAATATATTGCTCTCTTCTAGATACTGGTACATTTCATCTGCTACAATACCCGTCAAAAGTTTCCACATTAGTGGAAGGCAGGTAATGGGTCGATAATTATCAATCGCTGTGCCTTTCTGTGGATCTTTTTGACAAAGCACTGTTCGACCATGTGTTGTCCATTGAAAGACCTCCTCTTCTCTTAACATACCATCAAGTTGGGATGCGATTCTTTCGTGAAGAGCGGCGAAGTGTTTTAGCCAATATCCCTGCACTCCATCTGGTCCTGGTGCTTTCCAATTTGGAAGTTTCCTACTTTGCTTTTTAACTTTCTCAGCATTTATTTTCACCGTGTCTTGTGTGTGTTTCATATCACGATCTATTTCTTTCTTCAACTCTTTTAGCCATATAGCAGTTCTATTGTGCTCCTTCTCCACACTCCAAATGTCACCCCAGAATTTTGTACACTCTTCCGCATTCGGTACCGCCTTTGAAAAATTGGAACATTTGTTAAGTTCGTAGTAGAACTTCTTCTGATCCAAACCAAAAATCCTATTTTGCCTAAACTGTTCAATTCTGTCTTCGTATCTCTTCAGTTTTCCACTTTTTGCCACCATTCTCTGTTTTATTTCTTCTATGACAGTTTTTATCCCCTTTCTGTTGACCCTGTACTTTTCATTTAGTTGTTTGATTTTCTTTGTCTTCTTCACACCTAACTGTCCTTTCTGATCTCTTTCCAGTAAATTAACATCCTGTCTCAATTTCCTTATGTCACCCTTTATTCTCCGTTTCCACCTTGGTTCATTTCGTTTCTGTCGAACACCTGTTTTCAATCCAAATTTCTCTGCGACCCATACACTTCCAGCTATGATCAGATTGTTCGTTTCTGTAATGTTCCTGCACTTCGTGTACTTCATTGCTTCATTTACTTTCTCAACCTGAATTTTGAGAGCTTTTCTATCTAACTTTTTGAACATGATTCCATCACTTTTCTTTCCTTCTACTAGTATCGCTTTTAGCCTTTCCACAATACCTTTTGTTTCATCACTTGCTTGTGTCAATCTCTCCTCCGTGTCGAAGTCATTTTCAACAACATCTTGCCTTGGCTCCACCCCATCTCTTGCCTCCCCAATTGGATCATCCAATTCACTATTGGTTTCTTCTTCTTTTACCTGAATTTCTCCTTTATTTCCAAAAACTTCAACATTCACCCTTCTTTCTATTTCCTCCAACTCAAGTTCTGACAACAATCCATTTTTCCTAATTGTTCTTGCTTGGTCACATATTCGCTGCTCCGTTGTTTCAAACATTCCTCTTTCCCTCCATTCTCTAAACATGCGTTGTCTGTACCCTCTAATAGGTTTACCGTTCTCATCAAATGGATTACTTCTATAGAAGCACTCCATAATGACTTTGTTGATTTCTTTACTCCATTTCTTTCTAGCAGTAGAAGGATGACGACCGGGTTCTCGCTGCTGTGCCGAGAAACACCTGCCGGGCGTGGGCCCTTCACCTTGAGTTCCAGTCCCATTCACGCCGTTATTCTCAATACTTTGATTGGACATTTCATTCATAAGAAGTTTAGTGATTTTTAGGTTACACAACCACCGGTATTTTTATTGAGACACCATCTCTAGACGATTGCCAACCAAGGCTCAAGAGCGCTTCGCCTGCTCGTGAGACAAACTTAACTCCGCCGGACGTCAACCCGGTATTTCAAGGTTTCGGAGTGGGCTAACAGGTACTACACCTTGCCCAATGGTGACCTGGAGGTAGTTGTGGCAAAGGGTAACCTCATTCGCCCACGTCGAAACTCCACAACCGGGTGCAGTTTATCGTCATACCCAGGACGAACTATTATTATTATTATTATTATTATTATTATTATTATTATTATTATTATTTATTATTATTATTATTATTATTATTATTATCATTATTATTATTATTGAGTGGTGGAGCAATACGAGACCATGGGGGATTCAGGGGTAGAAACCCCAGGAAACCAATCCGACTCCCAGCCCGATAAAGGTAAACTGGATACATGCATCTCACCCAAGTGTGTGCGATATTGATGGTTATTAAAACAGCACATGACCTTGCAGGTAGGGCCTGTTTAGGTTTCCTAGTTTAGGTGACCCATTCTGATTATTATTATTATTATTATTATTATTATTATTGATATTAACTAATGTTTAGACAGGATGAGCTGCCCTATAGTAATACTATATGCAAGAAAATGATATACAATATATTTACTGTTCGTCTGGAACTCTTGTTATGCTGAATCATATTGCTTATGTACTATTGAGTCTCCAATGAAAATTTGAAGGTTGTTTTTGGACTAAGAGAAGAACACTTTAATTATTTCAGTTACAATTACTCATTTATTCCTGTTCGAGGTCTCAAAATTAAGTATAGAATTTTCTCTTCCCTCTATGATCCTCTGTTGTGTTTTCTCACGCGCGGAACATATATTATCTTTGCTCGAATAGATGACCTTGCAATGCTACACGATTCACATCTTGGAGTAAGCATTTTCCTGTTTTTATAATATTGTGTGCTTTCGTGGATGTGCATTACATGAAACTCCATTTATCCTATTCTAATGTAATTGTAAAACCTGTGATATCAAGAAGGAAAACAAAATTTGTGGCACTTGTATATTATGAACTAGAGAGGTGATGATTACTTTTCCTGCTTTTTTCATCAACATTAGACATTTCATTATACTGTGCAGTTATGTTTTATTTGTCCATGATAACATAATGGATGACATTAAAGGTAATTAAATTCAAAACAGTTAAATGCCTCCAATTGTTGCGTATATTTATTGTAAAAGCTAAAAATAGGAAACGTGTCCAGAAAACATTTGAATATTTGCTTTGTTGAATAGACTGAATTATACACTGAGGGTGTGTGAACAACTAGATACATTATTTGACAGGCATTTTAACTTTTTTTAGCCGTTTTCTGCCTTGTTTTGGTAACCTTATTCTTCCACTGAAGTTCTAATATTTGCCCTTGTAATAATAGGTGCCATCAGGGTTGGATTTACTACAGAAGGTGTTTACATAAACTCAACAACCACGGCTGCAGATAATCAAACAGATTTTGTATTGCCAGGAAACAGTTTTGTCATGCAAGAAGGACAAGATTCGTACACTCTAATATTGTCAGTGGTTGATGATAACATTCCTGAGCAAAACGAGGCATTTAGAGTAAATCTAACTAGTGTATCTCTGGTAAACAAGACAGGTGCTACAATTCTACCAAAGCTTGGTCCTCGTTCAAGTGTTTTTATCTTAATTGAAGCAAACGATGGCACACAAGGGGAGCTTGCCTTTTCACCTGAGTCTGCAAGGTAGGATGTCAAATTCGTATTGGAATACTTGTGTGATGCAGAGAGCTAGTACACAGAATATACGCGTTCTAGGCACTGACGTAATAAACCTTGGTTTGGTTTTGTTTTTTGACCTTGATTGTATTTTAACTGTTACTTCAAACGACACCCTACAATATATTTTTTTAAAATTTTGAAACATTGGTTGGAAAACAAACCTTTACTTTGAATTTAAGTATCAGTACCATGACGAGGATTTTGAAGGTCATTCACCCAAAGCAGTGTAAATCGACATTCCAATCAATGAGACAAATCCATGCTATACATACAAATTAAAAATTGAAAATAACTAGGCTATGATTTAAGGACGTTTCGAGATAACTTTATCATTCTCAACCAAATCAAATTGCACTTGCGAGATTTCATACTACAAATATTCACAAGCAATGTTTAATTAAATATCGATCTTACGATTTTATCGTGTAAAAATGAGGGCTGAGAATAGAGGCTGAGAAAGCATTCAATGGTTCAGGAGAGCAAGACGATCAAGTATCACACGGACCAGCTGCAGAGTAAAGGGATCCTAAAGACTTTTTGATAACATCGAATAGTAGATAACAGGGTAGTATTAAGAAGATAGTTATTTCATCTTTAAATCACCAGCATATGGCCAATCTGTGTTGTAGAGCCACCCAATATGTATGTAATAAGTTATATTAAGTAGTAAGTATTACGGCCTATACGCAGAGTTAAAGAATACCTGGTTAACTGTTGACCCCTTTTCAATAATACGTCAACACTCCACATTCCTAACACCATAGCCATAGCCATCTTGGAGGGCTTCTCATCTATTTGCGCGTTTGCCAACGTGATCATTAAGGGTATATCTAGTAATAACCGTATCAGTTTTACTTATTTTTGCAACAGGTTGTATCAGAGTTTCACAAAACCTTTGTTGAAAAGAGATCTCAAATAATGCAAGAGCTGTTTGTATAACTGTCGGTTGTGGGAAAGGAGGGTTGCGAATAGAAAAAAAGGCTTACAGATTAGAGTCATGTTTTGAAATATCATCAGCAGTGAATGCGCGTGGGAAATCACGAAGATATTTGGAATTCTGGATAAGATTATGACAATGGTAGAGTTATACTTTAAATAAGTTTAGTGTGCTGAAAAAAACCCTGCAAATAGTTTCACTTAGCAATTGAAGAGTTTTTTCTTGATTGTGATGGACTGGGTGATTAAAACAATTTTTGAGCTTGCCTATGGCGGTATTAAGTGGAATTTCACATAAAACGTCATAACTTGGACTGTAGGGTTGAAGTAGGACTGCTCTCTCCCACCTTGGAGCAGGTTCAAGACAAAACATTTGAAATAGAGGAAGACGCAGGAAAGGTAGGTTACGTGGTCATGATAGGAAAACAGAAGTCGATGATGAATTTCCATTTTTTGAGAGCTAATCGGAGACGTCAGCGACTTTACTTCCTTGGGAGTTAGAATATGGACAGAGGCAAAGAGAGATAGGAAGGATAAAAGACCTAAAGGACAGAAGTTTAGAGACCAGCTTTACAGTTTCCGGATAAAAACCTATCTTGGGTTCTATTACCACTATACAGAGGACAGACATGTGGCTACATAAGCCTCCAGTTAGGCCAGTTACATTCTGTGGATGTGAAGCATGGATGGGTGGACAAGTAAACAGCGAGCAATGATAAGGTGGTTGGTGAAGTTAATAGCAAATGTCTAAAGGACCCTACAACGCAGAAAAATTTTCAGAAAGGTCAATTGAACGGAATGGTGCCAAAGAAAGGCATAGTTATGTGATGGAGGTTAAAGACGATCGGCAAGATTCCACGGCAAGACCAGACAATACGTGATTGTGAGAATGACTTGGATGACTAAGGGGCAACAATTGCCCTGGGGTACGTAAATACTTATATATTTCTGAACCCCACTGTGGTTTCCGTATGAGCCAGGAGAAACACAGAAGCTAGGTTAGCTAAGGTCAGCAATGTGCTGTGTGTGCCCCAAAAGGCCTGTAATGGAAACTCTCGAGCTTAATTAGTTGTTCTTCTTCTTTTACTTACTGACACAAACCCGGACTATTTAGTCAACCTTAACAGTTATACCATCACTGCCGCGTGAAAGCATTGAATTCATATTAGTATATTAACATACCAGCAGTTTGAGGGTCTAGTTAGTCAGATTTGTTACGATTTTGAGATTTTTTTTATGGTGTCGAGTTTTCAGACAAAATTGTATCATTATGTATTTTTGTATTTTTTTAGCCCAGCTATCCCAGAAGGCGACTATTTATTCAACTTAACAGTAATTAGATACAAAGGTTCATTTGGTAAAGTTTATGCCTTTTACGTGTTAAATCGACTAACAACAACTCAAGATGACTTCTTCATTGACGGCGGAGCTATGACAGGCCCAGTGCGGCTCGAATTCGGAGATCGAGAATCACAGAAGAATATATCTGTTCATATAAAAGATGATAATATTACTGAAACTAATGAGCAATTTGAAATAATCTTGACTGTTCAAAATGCTGTTGGTAATGGAGGAGTAACCATTGGTAAGCCAAGTCGTGCCTTAGTAACAATTAGATCAAATGATGACGCAAATGGTGTGTTTTACTTTACTGGTATTACCTCTGCGGAAATACAGGAGCCCGAATCTGGGGATACATCAAATGCTGGGGCCTCCTTTACCATCCAGAGAGACAAGGGTGCATACGGAAAGGTTGTTATTGGATGGAAGGTACGAAACACTAGTTCACAAATTGATCTTTCCCCCGTATCTGGCACGTTACAGTTTGACGAGAATGACAGGAAAAAATTTTTCAGGGTCGAGGCCGTCGCCGATAATTTACCAGAGCTGAACAAAACATACGTGGTTGATATCTTTGTGATTTCGGGTAAGTGAACATTTAGACTTTTGTTCTAGTTATGACTAAGTAGTTTCGTCAAAGATACATCAATCAGAATCTTCAAATGTAGAAGATGTGGTATGTATGAAATGTAAAAAAATTGGTCTGGGCCTTAAAAATTTATTTTTTAACTCGCAATGGATACTCATCTCCCCTTATGTCAATGACCACCTTATTTTTTGTATTTTCCAAATTTTAAATCTGAGGCTTTACAGATACTTTACGTTATCGTTACCTTATTCCACAGAATTGCCCTGTGCCCTGGAACATTTTTCGTATTCGATGAATTATGATTTTTCTTGCGAAACAATCTTAGAGTTTATTCCCCTTGCATCTTGTAAAGCTAAGTGAATTGCCGGTTCTTCGTTAATTGATTTAATAGTTGTTCTGTACTCTTCAATTAACAAACATTTAAACGTTTATTATTATTATTATTATTATTATTATTATTATTTTTGTGAAAGATTCTTTTGAATTGCCTCTTTAAGATCAAACACCGTGTCATTACCAGTGACCTTAGGTGAATGAAATTGAAAGTTTATATATACATATATATATATATGGAAAAGTTAGTATGAAGCTTGTATAAACTTTTAAAAATCTGTTCAAAATAGTATAGAAATAGAGGGAAAATATTAAATTCTGGTATAAAAATGGTTATAAAAAGAGGCATAAAAACCATTTTTACATCTATATTTTATTGTTTACGATCGACGCACATCAAGATTCACAGAATATCATCACAATAAATTGAGCACTTAACGAACATTAACTTAACAATAGACAAAAAGAAAAATGAAATTTATCAGAACTGTTAAACTTTTATATCTAACTAAATAGTCAATGCCCTTCTTAAGACGTGTCCTGTGCTATGAAGTACTATTTTTGAATTTTTTTGAGTAATGGTTTTCCTGGTATTTTCTCCAGAAATTGGCTAGCCCCTTTTTTTGATCAGGCCCAAGGCACCAACTACAACTGGGACAGTTTGAGTTTTTAAATAACACATCTTTTCAATTTCGATTTTCTAATCCTTGTATTGTTCAAGTTTTTCAAATACTTTTTCGGAAACATTTTTACCTGAAGGCACGCTCATATCAATGAGAAGGCAGTTTGTTTTTTTTATTCTTGACTATGATGTCAGGGCGGTTGGCCTGAATTGTGCGGTCAAAGTGGACTGGACAATCCCACAACATGGTGTAATCCTGCCCTTCCGTTATTGGTTTTGGGTGGTGTTGGTACCAGTTTTCACAGAGAAGTGCTCACAGATACTCCAGTGAAGGTACTGACCTACCCTGTCATGACCTTTTTTATATTCTCCTGGTGTTAAAATAGAGCAACCAGAGACAAGCTGATCAATAGTTTCTGATTTTTCCTCGCTTTATTATTAAGGACGTTACTGAAGATATTATTATTATTATTATTATGTTTTGATTTCTTTTCTTTATATTGTGCAAAGTTTTAGAACTACTAATCACCGGGCTATTACTCATAGCCTAAGGTATTTGGTCGTTAGTGTATGCTTTTTTTTCAATTTTATTTTATTACATACATTCCTTTCTACTAAGTTCTACAGGGAGAGTGTTCTTCTAAGGATATGCGCCGTACTATTTAAAACTATCTTCTGAATTTCTGACAGCTGTATGTTTCCCGGTATCTGTTTGATATACCTATCTGTCCCTTTCTTCATCTTACCTAGAGCGCCTATAATAACTGGGATTGTCTTCGCTCTCAAGTTCCACATTCGGCCAACTTCGATCTCTAAGTCTTTGTATTTAGTGAGTTTTTCAAACTCTTTAGCCGAAATGTTACTATCTGACGGGACACTCACATCAACCAGCCGGCATTGTTTACTCAACTTATCCTTTCCGACAATATCTGGTCAGTTGGCTTGAATTGTTCGCTCTGTCCTTATTGAGAAATCCCAAAGAATGGTCACCTTTGACGAATCGATTACTGGGAGTGGTTTGTGTTCGTACCATTATTATTATTATTATTATTATTGAATTATCGCACACTGATAAGATGTCATTTCATTCAGCGGTAATGTCTCCTTGATATTGGTGACAGCAAGTCTCCTCAATTTTCAAGGACTTTTCTCAGGATCCGTGCAGATTGCAGGATTACAACCTTCTGCATCTCTTCAATTCTGGTCTGAATTCCCAGCTCTTCTACTCTTCTTTTGATGTCTTTTGGTGGTGTTCCTAACGCCCTGATGTCTCTGGGTACTACTTTCACCTTCAAGTTCCATATTTTCTGAAGTTCTCTCTTTAAATCCTGGTATTTCTCAACTTTCTCTTTCTCCTTCTGCTCTATCCGGGTATCATATGGGATGGCAAAGTCAACGATGATGCAGTTGTTGTCCTCCTTCTTGATCAAAATTAAATCTGGCCTTCTAGCTTCAATTACATGATCGGTCTGTATGGTAAAGTCCCACAGTACCTTGCAAGTATCATTTTCAATCACACTTTCCGGCTTATGGTTGTACCACTTCTCGCTTACATGTACCCCAAATTTCCTGCATATGTCCCAGTGGATTCTTCTCCCAACCCAATCATGTCTATTCTTGTATTCTTTCTGCGCCATTTTGCTGCATTCGCTGATGAGATGATTAATAGTTTCATCAACCTTA
>RDPX01000055.1:1175642-1197640 GCA_003991215.1 Morbakka virulenta
TAGTGATGGATGGGTGAAAAACCCACATTCAGCGCCCAACAACAAGCCAGGAAAGTTGAATGCAGGCACATGTACTGTAGCCACAAGAGTGAGATAAAATAACCAAATAAAAATGGAAACATCACTTCAACCTTGCAAGTGGCGCCTCACAACAAGTGAGGAAAGGCACATTGCTCAAGCGGTTGTTGTTGTATGACAACAACTCATGACTACAGCACTCCCCACGCCTAGCCTGATAGCTGACAATACATGGAGAGATGTCTTAGTACTAGCACTAAGTCTGGTATTGCAGCATTGAATACAGACTGGATATTTGTTATTGCCCTGTTTGGTGACAAAAACAACAACGCACAGGCAAAAAGAGCCATGTTGTTATGTATGCCAAAGGGCATTTATTATTATTATAAATAATAATATTTATAATATAAATTTATTTATTATTATTGTACTATTATTATTATTATTATTATTATTATTATTATTATTATTATTATTATTAAATTTTGTACAATCAACGAATTGATTGTCCAGTTTTTTCTTCCATTGTCATTTTCATCAGGTGGAGCTCGTATCTCAGAACCATCGTCGGTAAGAATATTAATCAAAGCAAATGACAATCCGAATGGGGTGTTTGATCTGTTTATATTACCTGCACAGACAAAGTCTATAAACGTGAACGAAAACGCAGGCACTGTTAACTTCAAAGTAACGAGAAATGGCGGAACATTCGGCAAAGTCAGCGTTGGATACCAGACAGTATCCAATACAGCAACAGCAGCACCTGGAAACTCATTAATTTTTTATCCTTATCAAAACATAAGATCAATGGATGCAGAGGAGTTCCATGCATTTAAGGCGTACGGTCATTTTTATTTGCTTATGGCCAGCAGCAATACACAAAGTACAGGTCAAATTGGTCATGTTGGACAGGCTGTGAACACTCAGAGGCACAGTTCGACCCTGTTTCGCTGGCAAGGTGTCTACGTACCTTTGAAGGTAAGACTTGTTTTTTTATCCAGTTGTTCACGTGCCACATACCCCCATTTCACCCTCTTTTCTATTTAAGGAAATACAAATGTCGAAAATACCCCAGGTTATTTTGGTAGGTCTAAATTCTTCATAACCTACGCTAGCGCGGATCACAGACCTGACAAGTTTGTCTTAGGCTACGCCTGGAAAAGGTTGCTTGAATTCCACCCGTTTGTTATGTCTCATTACTGTAGACAATGTGATTTGACAAGGTGGGATCTTGTCCGCCTTGTCGATAAGAATTGCCATGTAGTTATGGAATTTTAGCTTTAAAATACGGAATACTGTAGTGTTGGTGAGACAGGTGCATTTTAATTTTTACCCTTTACTAGTTGTTTATGAAACAAAAATACAATCAATTATCAGTCCAGTTAAAAGCTCCCAGGTAAGCTCCGATAGCCTGCTTTCCCCGTGAAGAAAGGTAACGGATATGGCATAGCGATTGCATTGCAGTTGATTGAAATTGAACATCTTAGTACCTTCATATCAGGTAGGGAGCATTTTTTTTGTTAGGTAAAATGACGTAAATTTTTATATCCAGTCCTGAAACCCAATGATGAGTAATTCAGATCAGTAATTCATGAGCATGTAATACTCACCTGTAAGTTTAATTTTTTCCCAAGGTTATTGTGATATCCTTAGTTCTATCTGAGTACTTGTATGCAGGTTTATGAGATGTTGACCCTTGAAATCCTTGTCTTGAATGAAGGGGGGAGATAGAGTTAAAACAATAACTCTGACCTGTTTGAAACAAAGCTGTGTAGTGAAACGGTAGTAAATTGTGTTGAGTTTATTGTACAGATAATGTAAGGGCAAACGCAAAATTGGTTAAAGTCATTTTTTGATAATGTCAAAAGTTGTACAAGAAAAAGCCATTCCGTGATAACAGGACAAGCATTTTGAACGTGTTTCAATTCTCAAAGGAGTTTACAGTTTGAACCAGAATTTTTGTATTAGTATCTCTGCCTAATCAATGCATTAACCATGCGGCATACTATAGTTTCTGAAATTCTCATATTCAGTAAGTATTCACTCAGGATTTTCATTATCAGTTTTGTTGTCAACAAGTTCAATTGCCCATCCTCTTTCTTTCGAAGTCAGACAGACATACAGAGATACATGGACAGTGTGTTACCGTTATGGCCATTATATGCCCATTATATTGTTTTGTAGTTAGAAACATAGGCGTTTATAGGAATAAATTCCTGATATTTAATTCAGGTAGACTAATATTGCTAATTTGATAAGGTGTACATGGTCCATCGGAATCTTAAAAATTATAGACTTAACCTTTGTCTCCAAAGTCCTGAGCTAGTTTAACCATTGAACTAGAAATCCTACTCTTTTTTAGAATGATTCTGGAAGATTGGAGTTAGTGGATTGATAATGTAATTGTGCATGTTTGATACTTTAATAGTTAGCCTTAATATTACACGCATAACAACAAGGTATCTCTGATGCAGTTTTCAAGGGTACTTTTTAACATTTAGTCTTTTTTTTCCAGACGATCAACACCGATGGGGCCGTGCAGTGGATAAGTTTTAATATTAGTTCAAAAATCTATTTGGGGGTATGCAATTTTGGAAAACCAGGAAGACACGAAACAGTGTCACAATTGTTTGAATTTGATATTAACGGAGAGATAAAACTTGTGCAAAATATATCAACACAAGGAGCATCCGCTTTGGAAACGTTTGAAGACAACGGGAAATTCTATATAATTGTTGGAAATAAAATAGATAACAGGGATAATACTCTACTAAAATCCAAGGTATATTTCATTTGAAGTCATTTTTTGTTTGTTTCTTGGAAGGATTGGACACTGAGCTGTTCATTTCCTTCGAATGTTTATTGATGATTTATTTGCAGTTGTTGGAAGGGCCATTGTTTTACCCGACCCCCACAAATGGTTGATACAGTGAAACGGAATGTTTTTAAACAGATAGTGCGTATACCTTAAATTACAAATGTTATTGTTTAACACAGGGTAAAATGTTCCATGGTTTACTTTTTACTTTGAAATTAATGACTGTATGAAATAGCCCGAAACCTAATGCAATCAAGGGAAGATATGCTTAAAGATTATGGTTCGCATTAGACTTTAGTATGTTAAGATCGCGGAATAGAAAAAACGAAGTAAAGTCGGCCTTTAACCGACTTTACTTCGTTTCAAAATACGGATAAAAGGGAGAAGGGCTTAAATTATACTTCACGAAATGGTGAAAAGCTGTTAGCCTGGTTCCAAACTAACATGGACGAGCAAGACATTTACCGTAAGCAAAAAATGCCTTTATGCCCTACTGAATCCAATCGTAAAATTGTGATGTCCTTGGTAAAGGTTTCTTTACCAAATGGTGTGCATCAAGGGTTCTTCCTAACTAGCAGCTCCCTTCTGAATTAAAATCTGCAACGATGCAACAGCACAATTGGATCTATTTGGAAAAAAGCAATATTTGAAAACACAGGTCACAGAATTAGTACCAAGAAATAGATCCAAAAATGAGAAGATTTAGCATTACAGTGCAATATTCGAGTAGAAAAACCTATTAAAAAACCTATTAAAAAACTATTAAAAAAGGAGCATAATTTTGAAAATACTCAGCAGGCAGGCCACTTTCTTTAGCTTAAACTAACCAATCTTCTTGAACAAGCCATCAAAAACAGTAATCTTAACCGCAGAATAATACAAGAGAATTAAATCCTTGTATATAGAAACATCGACAAACACAAAACTACCAGCTGAAGGAAGTGAAAGAAAAGAAAAAAGGTAAAATTATGAAAACATTTTCATATGAGCAGAGGAATATCTTCGAATAAGAGGAAGATGTGCAGTAACAAAAAATCTGTCATCAGCAATGAAAATCTTTATTAGCCGGAGAGAGAATAAGAAAATACCCGGAGAAGTAGAACACAAGTACGATTCAAAAATACCAAGTCTGTTCGTAAATCATTGACGAAGCCCACTTTTTGTGATAAACGGAAGACGTACTTTGGTAAAAGTAACCGTGATGTTTTCTTGAAATCCATCTACAATACTTTTGCCTGTTACTTGGTGTGATTAGGACGAATTATTCTCGTTCATGTCATCGAGTCACGTGCGCATTAACCACGTGAAAATCAGCTTACAAAGATAGTCTTCGACAAGCCCATTCGAACACAATGAATATGGTAAAAAAGGTTATTGCTGGATGTGAGATTTTACTTAATGTCAACTGTGAAGCTTGCACTTTACTCACATCACCATTTTAAGAACGTAATAGAGAAAGTTCAGAATATCACTCCTTTCGATAGAATTATGTTCAGTATGACTTAAAATCTATTTGTATAAATTTACAGCTACCCCATGGTGTCTACGTCGTGCAAGATAGAGAGAGAGAGAGAGAGAGAGAGAGAGAGAGAGAGAGAGAGAGAGAGAGAGAGAGAGAGATATTACCCACTGGTGGGTAAAGTGAGTGGGGTAGATCTTTGTTGTTTGTGTGTTGTGTGTGTGTTTTTAAGATAGACAGACAGACAGACAGAAATGTGTACAGTTATGATCAAATTCATATTGACGAAAGGTATGGATATGAAATTTGGTTCAAAGTGGCGTTATAAAGTAAATTATATGTGTCTAAAATTTGGTAAAGGTTGTCTGCACCAAAACAGCAGCTTGTATTATCTCACACTTCATTTTTCGTTTTCAGTTCATTTCACTTGAAGGCCTATTAAATTATTAATTGCATTTCTTTTATTTAGGTCTACAACTGGAAAGTAAATAAATTTGTTCAGGAAGGCCAGGGATTTGATACTCAAGGTGTATCAGATATTAAGTCATTTACAATAGAAAATTTAAAGTATATTACTGTTGTTAACAGTTTTGACCCTGCTGGAAAAAATGATACTGCGAACACTGTGATATACAAATGGGATAGGTCTAACAAAGAGTTTAAAGTATACCAAAGAATTGAAATTGAAAGTGGACGGAGTGTACAGTACATGAAGATGGAAGATGACCATTATTTGATCATCACCAGCTACAAAAAAGGAATCATTATCTATAGAAAAGCAAGGGATTTCACAAAGTTTACACTGCATCAACAGCTTTCGGTGGTAGAAGCCAAAAGTTCTTATGTTTTTTCCCGGAATTCGACAAGTGCGTGAAGTATTAATTGCAAATAGTTTCAATGATCTATTCTTGTTTACACTAGGCTCTCACGTTATTCAATTGATACTCATAGCAGTTTGATATAAGGTCACCTATAAATAGCCCTAACAGAAAGTATATTGATAGAGAAGCGTAATACTAATTCAAAGCAAAATCTCCATTGCTAAGGCTGTGAACAAGCACTGCTAATATCTTTGTCTTTGTTGACTTCATCCCTCATCACATAACACCAAGACTGGAAAACTTGGAGATATTTCTTACAACTATGTTCTTGGCCATGATCTTCTACAGCTTGTTGATTTTCGAACAATATATCGTGGTTCAAATACAGAAGAACCATTTCTTTTATATCTTGTTTTGACTGCAATCATTTCTGTGTTCAGTTTCAAATTGATGCAACTGGTAAATCTAGGGATTTTTTTCCAACGGACTAGCAATGCTTGTAAAGGGGTGATTTCTGATGCTAAATCTTGGTTTAATGAAGGAGTTTGTTAATCTCTTTTCTCCATAAAACTTGGAGGTAGAGAATTTTGTAAAATTTTGATGGCCACATTTTGAGTGGTCGGTTTTTTATGTCCCGATGGAATATAGCTGATCTTGCTAGATTGTTTTCCCCCATATCTTTTCGTAATGGTACTATTGTGTCTTTGCCGGAGTTGCCTTCGCAAAGTTAGAAGACTTTGAATTCTGTTACTGTAACTATACTATAAAGGCTGGTTGCCAAAGTTATTTATTGGCTTGATTAACAGAAAGCTTCTGGTCTAAATTCGACTTCTATGGGTTTTTTGAAAGAGTGTGGTTCTGAGCTATTTTCCTTTCTGTCAAAACTTTTTAGCCATAAGTCTTGTTTTCCGATTTTCTAATGTTGTTCCTGTCTACGAGAATGCATACAATTCATCTGATCCTGGTATGTATCGACCTGTACGTCGTCTTTCGGCTATTAGCAAGTTCTCTGGATGATTTGTAAACCGTGCACTTGTGGAATACATCCAGATCCTAGGTCACTTTGTTGATGCTCGTTGCGGATTTAGAGGTAAATAACTGGTAACTTTCTGACTGTAATCACAGAACGTATCTTTAGATTTATGGGTAACTTTGGTGAAGAACGTGTTATAGCTCTAGATATTTCCAAGTCATTTGATAAGGTAGAGAGCACTGTAGCAGGGTTCATAGTCATTTTGGTTATAGCGTTATTGAAAGTGTCTTTGGTATTGTACAGTCCTTTGTTTAAGATTATAATATGCGTGTAACATTGGATTGAATTGCAGCTGATGGGTGCTCTATTAAGCTGACGTTCCTCAATGTTCTATTCTTGACCCAACTCTTTTCATTGTTTACATTAATGATATCATTGGTAACTTGCTGGCATTGGCCACAAGACAACTCACCTTCAATAAGTCAAACCTGCGGAAGATTTCTATTATGACCTTTAGGCTTTTAGAGAACGAGGAAGGAATGCTATGGTTTCTTTAAATGTGGCAAAATGCAACTGTTGGTGTTCATTAGAAAGCTGTGTCTTTACCTTTCTCAACTATCCATCGAAAACCATTCTGATATTTACACTGATAACGTTATTTGTTGTGGAATGCTCGTCTACGAGGTTGCTTGCTTTGTCATTTTTTCCAGATCGTTGTTTGGGCTCTTCTATTTAATTTATTGGTAGGTCTTCCTCTAAAATTGTTGATTCTTTGATTGGTGTTAAAAAGTATTTTACGTCATGAGTCCATTTTGTGTGGCTGTAAAGCTACCAAACGCCCTTGCGTGGACTATTGTCACATCTGGGCAGTTGCTCCTTTATCTTTGCTTGATATTCATGATGTTCTTAATTGAGATCAGAAGTGTATTTGTATCTTGATAGGTCCAAATCGTGCTGCCACTTTTCAATTATTCTCTCATAGACGAAATGTGGCTTGCCTTAGTCTTTCGTATAGGTTTTGTCATGTGAAGTTTTCTAATGGTGTTTTCTTCCTGTTACTGGCTAAGTTTGTTGCATCTCGTGTGACTCGTTTCTCTCAATATTATCTTCATGCATTTGGTACTACTCACTGTAATAAATGTTTTTATTAATGTAGTTTTTTTCTTTGGACAGCAAGGTTGTAAACACTTTGAGTTCTGAGTACTTTTCTCAATGATATGATTTGAATATTTTGAACTGTGTTTAAAGGCTAATGCTAATCTCTTGTCTTAACTTTGTTTGTCTTTTCGTTTCACAGTTTCATATTTATAGTTGCTCTGTGCCTTGTATGGTCCTTCATCATTAAAAATATCCAAAAAAGATCTACCCCACTCACTTTACCCACCAGTGGCTAATATATATATATCTCTCTCTCTCTCTCACACCCTCTCTCTTACACCCTCTCTCTCACTTTCACTCACTCACTTACACACTCACTCACTCACTCACTCACTGCTTCACTCACTCACTCACTCACTTCCCCCCCCTTTTTTATATTATTATTAGTTCATCAGTGTTTTTGCATAGAAATGTTTACGTAGAACGGCAATTAGTTACACAGCAATCTTGTCCTTGTTTCATTGTTAATCATTAATTGTTAATTATGGGTGTTTAATTGTTTTTCAAATTTTTTAGTCTTGCATTTTTTTATGCAGCAATGTTTTAGACGAAAATGAGTAGTTTTGGAGATGCTTTAATACCATTTTGAACTTTTTCACACTATTCGTTTTAACATTTTTTTATTCAGCATACCTTATTGTGACTGCTAATCAATCGAGCCTTTTCATCTTTTACCCTGATAAGAGCCAGTTCATGCTCTTTAAGGTGAGTGAAAGAAAGAGCTTTTGCTTTATTCCAACAGTTTAATTTTCATGATGATAATATTTATGCGAGAGTAATACATTTGTTGAACGTACTCTGTGTTTGCTAATTATTTGTGAAAGGTATTTTTGATTGCCTTAAGTAAGGAAGCATAAATACTGGTGATTAATAGCTTTAAATTTTTGCCAACAGGAGGAGGATTGAGAAGCTTTAAAAGGGTTTGCGATGAAACGAAAGTAAGGCCATGTGCCTGCCATTTGGCAATGTCATACAATGGGTAGATTAGATTTGCCTGGTTCAACAAATATGAAAAGCAGGCATCTTTGAAAGGGTAGAGGGAGGACCCGAAAATGTCAAGGTGACAGTTGAGTTCGACTTTAAAGAGATTGAGTTAGGTGACGGAAGATCCCTGACAAACATGAAAACTAGGGCTCTGTCCCTGCTAAAGGAAAAAGATAAAGCTATCTATGACAAGAAGAAACAGAAACAATGAAACCATTGTGAAACCATGATGACAAAAGTATTATGTGGAATGTTGACATGAATTATCCCCATAATTAGTCAACGCACCTTGATGGCTAATATCTTGGCCCAAAGCTGAAGTAAATTTGAATTAACACAAATTCGCAGTTTATAGTAAGGTAAAGACACTGCCCAATTATGTAGTATAGTACATAGTTGTACTGGGGTTTTTCAGTTTGACTCCATGTGTCTTGTAATTATTGCTTAATATAGAAATAATAAGTAATTAAGAATAATATATAAGAATATACCTGCATATATTCCTTAAATTTGTTGGAATTTATTACCTGTTGTTAATATGTAGAATGCTCTCGAAAGCTAGAGTTAACAGCCATGACTTCATATCATATACATAAACGTTTCGAAAATGAGGCCAAAACATATACTTAAAACTGATTGGATGGTTAGATTTGTTGTTGAAGTATCGTACATTGGATGAGTTTAAGTAAACCTTGACAGAGGTATTTTTGCCATTGTGATATGTCATTAGCATTATAATTTATGCAGACTGATACTGTTGTTTTCCTGTGAGAAGTAAAATGAAACGTTGCCCAGTGTTAATACGGAAAGGGTCATCGAAGCCCCTCGTTTTACGTATTATATATGGAATATATTGATGTCAATATTTTGGATTAAAGTTTCACACTGAATAGTTATATTTCTGAAAGCATGTTGTTCTTGGATTTCGAGCTCAAAACATATAATAACACAAAGAAAACGCAATAAGAGAAAACTAATCAAGAGGTACATAGCTGTATCTTGTTTGATACGTTTTATGAGGTGACCGTAAACCTTATCAATACGATCTTGATTTAATAGTTCAGAATAACCATCCCTGCAACCCTTAAGGCTATCTTTCTTTTTTTTCATAGGATCTCAGTTATACAAAGACAAAAAAACTCCAACCGTTGTCACTTCCGAGAAGTGGGTCTGAAAATATTTACCTGACGGTAGCGAGACCCAGTTCACTGGACAGTGTTATCGTTGAGGGTATAATGTTAAGCAACTCCTCAGATTATGTGCCAAGGTAATTTTTTGAACTTGTAAATAAAAACCTTTTTTTCTCATTTCTTATCTATCTATCTATCTATCTATCTATCTATCTATCTATCTATCTATCTATCTATCTATCTATCTATCTATCTATCTATCTATCTATCTATCTATCTATCTATCTATCTTTTTTTCTATCTATCTGTNAATTCACAGGTCAAATCTTCTGCTACCTTATCCTTTTCTCTGTCTTTCTTCACACTTCAATACACCTAGCGGTTTTATGTTTTGTATGGTTCTTAACCTTAACTAACAATAATTATCTATCAATCTATCCTATCCTACCCTACTTATCTATCCATCCATCTACCTGCCTGTCTATCTATCTATCTATCTATCTATCTATCTATCTATCCATCCATCCATCTATCTATCTATCTATCTATCTATCTATCTATCTATCTATCTATCTATCTATCTATCTATCTATCTATCTATCTATCTATCTATCTATCTATCTATCTATCTATCTATCTATCTATCTATCTATCTATCTATCTATTTATCTATCTATCTATTTATGATGGTTGTATGTTTCTCAGTTTGTTCTCGTAATCTTTTACCTTTAATGGCAATTGCAGATCATCGTCGTCCCATCACTGTACTTTAATGAAGGCCAGATATTGCAAATGTTAGTTTTGTGCATTGTGCACAAGAACCAAGACAACATCTAAAATATGATTTTCTATTGGTTCTTTAGGAAGGGAGTCCTTGAATTTTATCCTGGTCAGAGGTCTTTGGAAATACAATGTTCTATACTGACAGATACCATACCAGAAATGGACCAGCAATTTCAGATGCAGCTCACAGATCCAAAAGGAGGGTCTTCATTAGCAAAGTTTCCACGTGTGACTGTCAACATTCTATCAAACGACAACGCTTATGGTCGAATTAAGTTCAGTGAGCAATCAAATATCACCGTAACCGAGGAGTCCTATGACACCCAAGTTAGTCTTAAACTTGTGAGAGAGTTCGGTACTTTTCGTCAATTATTTGTCACGTGGAACCTGACCACGCTAGATGGTAAAATAACATCGGATATTACACCATCTGCTGGACAGGTTGTCTTTCTAGAGGGTGATAAGAAAGCTAACTTACCTCTAACCATCAAAAGAGATGAAACACCTGAGCTTATGGAGACATTTCGAGTCACGTATGTTATGGTTTTTTACAGTGTTTATTGTTATTTTGTTTTCTTTTTTTTATCGGTATGTATAAACTGAATTAACGTAACTGATTTGATATTGACGAAATCATAGGGGGTCAGAGATTTTTTTAAAGAATTGTTGTAGAATTGGTCGCTCCAAGATACTCTCTAGATCTGCTACCTTTATCCATTATTGTGAGGTGAAATAATTTCCAAGTGTGGACGATCGTTTGTGAAAGGGGAATCGTCAACAAAATTATCTACCCCACATGTATCCCAAGCGAAATGAATCACTATCATCCTTTTCTTCCTCTGGCCTCAATTTTTCCATTCTGGCATTGTTTGACAGCTTTTCCTGATGAATCTTTCCAGGCATTATAGTCTTGTGGTAACTGTTTTTGTAACTGTTTTTGCATGGTTAATTTACCAGTTCTTAGCTGGCCTTCCTTTACCACTTGTACCACCTAACATTATAGTTCAACACTTGTTGGTCCAGTAATCAGTTTCTACCCACTCGTCATGACCAAGCCAGCTGAGAACCATTTCTTGCATGATATTAAGACTATTTTTAATGCAAAATCTATCTTAGTTCCTATGAAAATTTTCTTTCACAAAGGGTTACACCACACTCTCATATAATCAATTGCATTTTTGTTCTTCCTAGTCTCCTCATGTCATCATTTTCCACACGCCAGGTTTCAGAGTCATAAAGCGTGAAAGTTATGACATGAGGTGCATAGAGCTTTTATTTTGTTTTGAGTAAAAACACTTGTAATGTTAAAAGGGGTAAGAGCTGCCTGAATTCCGCCCAGCCTGATCTTACACGCATTTTGAAGCTTTTACGGCACCACAACATGCACGCAAGATGTAGCCTAGGTAGCAGAATCAATCTACCACTTTTTATTTCTTATTGCCGTGGATAATTTTCTTTGGTGGTTCCATCTGATGATTTAGGGATTTTCTGCATTTAAAATTTTGTGTTTTTTACGTTTTCCCCCAAGTCCACTGCAACATTTGTCACCCTATAACTGCAAAAGTTAGAGTAGTTAACTGCAACATCCCTTTTATATTACTCGCAAAGGTGTTTACCTGGGTAAACACTAGTCCATGGCCTTCACCACCAATCACAGCTTTTGTTTTTCTTAACTGGGAAGCCTTTGTTTACTGTACCAGTTTCAAGCACAATACCTTTCTTCAAGTTCCTCCAAGGTTTCCAAGATTCTTACAAGGTAATCTGTATAAAGCAGTTTCCAAGATAGAGCACTCTTGAACTCTCTAGATAGTGCTTCAAGAACTAAAATGAGAAATTCGACTTAATATTGAAACATGACGCATTCCTATTTTAACTTGAAGCTTTGCACCAACTGTGCTCTTTCCTCAGCCTGCACTAATACTCGTACGCATAATGATCTCTGTTTCTACCAGCCATTGTCCACGAGGCGTTTTCTCAAAGCCAATTTAACAAAGGCTCTTCGTACCCCGTCAGGTGCCATTTTCATGTTAACAAAGGCAAAATACTCTTGTTCTTCCCCAGATACTTTTCTTGCAACTGTCATGCTAAAAAGATGGCAACTATTGTACTTCTTTCAGGGATAAAAACAAATTGCACTGAGAAGAATTTCTTTTTTTGTATGTTATTCTCAGACGTCCTATTGTAAAAGCATTTCATTACATTGAAAAACAATGAAATGTATTGACTACTAACTGGTTTAAAGGTGGCCAATATATCGTTTTCTTATATAATGTAATGTGGAATAATGGACTGGTTTTATAATCGCAATCGCAAAAGATAAAATAGAGGAGTAAGTTAGATATCTTATCTTTATCTTACTTAGTAAACGTAAAACAGATTTTTAATTCCATGTTTTTAAGGGAAGTAATGTTCATTAAAGTTAAAAACCAGTTTTTGTGTTAAAATTAGTAAGTTACAACTGAATCTTTGACTCTGGCGTTGTTGATATGCTTGTGTATTATCCTTTACTAAGGCTAAAAAACGTTTAGCTCTATCGATTTCCAGGTCTTATTGTTCATTAGTTACCAAATAAATGGTGCTTATGGAACAAAAGCAAATTACATTGTGTAGATACTACCTACCGTTAATTCCTTGAACAGAAGTACCTTTTTTATACCTCTGAAAATGATGGGTGGTGTGGTGATTCCGCATGCTGCAAATGCACCTTATCTGAAGATATTAGTATCGGTGGTGGGGTGAGGAGGGAGGCTTCGGGTGTTGCTTACTAGATTTACAAGCAAGTGAAGATGGTAAAATAGTGCTTTTGCTTTCAAATGTTATTTCCTAGTTTTTGTGCTAAGGTTTCTTAATCCATTTAACTTGATCATTTAGTACGAAGCAATAGTAACTACCAAGTATATACATTAAACTCCGATACATCTCACAGCGTAATAGACTAGTATTTCCTTTTTTAGACTCGTTGCAGTACATACAGTTGGAGTAAATCAAGGATCTGGAGCAGCAATTAATCTGAATAAAAATGTCGCGTTTCTCAATATCCTTGCTAATGACGACCCATACGGTGTTGTGGGATGGAGAAATGGTGTAGAAATAACAACTAAAATAAAAGAAATTAACTCGAGCGCAGTTCTTACATTAGAACGGATGTATGGTACATTTGGCGATGTGAAGGTGTCGTATCAGACAGTTAAATCAGCCTTCGTGTCCAGTAAAGAGAGGCACGCAATTCCTGGTGAGGATTACTTTCCCGTTACAGACAGTGTTATCATGAACGAGGGAACAAAAGTAACATACATTCTTGTAAAAGTTAAACATGTAAGTTTCCTTTTTTGACTGCAGAATAACATCTGTGTAATCCTTGTTTTCTTCATTATTTAGATAGCATTGTTGTTTCTTTTTAATTTTTATTTTATGATAGATGCGATTCTTTAAATTTAGCAATAATAGTGGTTGTAAATGGTAAATGAATGATCTTAAAGTGATCTTAAGGTGATCTTAAGGTGTGCTATTTTAGATGTTTGCTGTTACATCAAAAGCTCTGAGTAAGGGTTGCCAAAAATCATCTGTAATTGTTCCTGTAAATGTGTGATTTAATATCCAGAGTGATAAATTTGTTTAAATCAATAGACACGTTAGGGACCTTACTCTTGAAGGTTGTTTTTCACTTCAAAATGAAAGAAAGCAACGGAGCAGTGTTGTTATATCGTGATACCACAAATGATGTTTTTCTTGATAGTCAAGAATATTATCGAAATGAAATAGCCACTTCAACTTTATCTCCAATGCCAAACTCTTGTACCACCAACTTTAATGGTTATGTTGTCTAAATAAGAATGATAAAAATAAATGTGTTGCCAAATGCTCTTTACCATTGGGAAGTAAATTCACAAATAAAGTATAAAGGTTGACGCAGGTTAGCGCATTTTTATATATAGCATATGAACAATGCCAGATACAGAAAACTCAATGTTTATCTCAAGTTGTATTTCGACCTTTTTTTGAAAAGCCATCTAAATAAATTCACCTCAGTTAAGTAAGAGTTGTTGCCTGAAGGTTCAGAACTTATTGGCATTATTTGGGGTTATGTGAATTGAGCCACTTTATTGTTACTATCGTTTCAATTTATGCCATCCATTTCGGAAATGTGTGACATGGATAAATAAAAAAATCTGCTTGCCATTGTGTGTAACATTGAGGCATATTTGTACAGATTTAAATGATACACCAAAGGATAGGGGCCTGGGATAAAGTGTGAAGTGTTCAAGTTGAAGTTTGAATTCTATTGTGCGATGTGAAAATCGACCAAGATAGATAGATAGATGAATTCTAAAAATGACGTTGTTAAGAAAGTAGCGCAATTAGCTCAGTTGGGAGATCAAGTGACATTAAAATTCAAAGCCTTGGTTGGAATCTAAGTTGGTGCAATTTAACTTATCCTTTATTCGTTTTTCTTCATAATCCAAATACTTTTCATTCGACATCTATTTTTTCCACAAGTTTATTTGAAAGATTGTGAGAAACGATCATCAGGCTATCTTTTTCCACGGCCTTCGAATGGCTTTCTCGCCTTCACCTTTGAAAGTGTTGATTGTATCGAGTCAAGATATCCCTTAATAGCTTTTTCTGATGTTAGAGAAAAGGATCTGATTGTTTCAAAGGACATGATCGTAAACATGGAAAAGCACAGGGAAATCAAAACTAGACAAACATCTTTAACAACTATACTGTGGCCTATAACAGTTAATTACCAGCTCCCGCTATAATCCAGGCATCAGTATAAATCTATCGTAACCTCTTATGGTGAAAGCATGAAATTTGAGATTTTGACTACGAAGCTGATGACGCTTTAGCCCTGTAAGGAGTTAAGACATTTTACAGCTTAGGTGAGAAGAGGGTAGAACAAACAAACTTTTTTATGAATACCAAATATATAAATTTTTAAAGACAAGACAGTAAAAGTAACAACTAAAAAGTCTATACAGAAGACGCCTTTTCTTGTACGGTAGCTTGAACACTTTTCTCAAACTTTGGTGACTATCAATCATAATTCTCTTTCGAACTTAAGGTGGGTCGAAAATCCAAAACAAATAATCTTCTGTTCTTCAAAAAAAGCCAACAAAGTTCCCATAGTGCGGCTTCTAAGTTTTTTTTCACCAACGTTCAGAGATTTTTAAGTGATTAAAGAAGATACAGGCACACACAGGTACACCTTGAATCTTTCTGAGTGGCTTTTCTGAGAAAACGGAAATGATGCTCATTTTGAAAACAACGCGAAGTACGGGAATAATAACTTGGATTCTCTGCCCTCTCCTGAAAGGCACACCTCCTTTAGTTTTATTGCAATGTTGCATGTATATTCGTCAATTTTTTCTCTTTATAAGCGGTATTTAGATGTTACGGTAGTGGGATTCGTAGTAGATATCCGTGTTGAGTTGAAACATAAGAATGTTGAGTTCGACTGGAATCTAATGGATTCAAACAAAATTACCGACAAAGTATTATTACTGTTATTAATTCATTGATAAATTCATACTGATCCCCTGCCTATCTTCATATAAAAGTTGGTTTGAATTAACAAAAATGTTCAAAATTTTGGAATATAAGTAAGGAAGTCATAATGAAGATTGAGACAAATTATTATTTGAGGAGCTAGTTATATTGCTACGCGTACACACATCTTAACATATGTTTGTACATTCACATACAAATGCATGAATACATACATGCAGGTTGCGGAATATGCATCCAGATATAAAAATAGTTTTATACACATGTAATCTTACATATATATATATATATATATATATATATATATATATGACTTTTTAACTCTACATTTTATTTGGAGTTTATAATTTTGTCTACTATTTCTGTGAAATATTTAACACCTGAGATCTTGCATTTCATAAAGTTTTATTCACAGTTATTTAGCATACTTTCATACCTTTTTCTTGTTGAAATTTTCAAATGGCAGCAATGTGATAACGATTCGGTATGTTTTTAATTTCAGGCGGAAATCAGCTCTGAAAACACTACGAGATTAAACGTCGTAAGAATTTTAACAAATAAATTTAATGACAATTAAAACTTAGGTTTCAATAATCACCAATTGGTTAAATTCTTGANTATATATATATATATATATGACTTTTTAACTCTACATTTTATTTGGAGTTTATAATTTTGTCTACTATTTCTGTGAAATATTTAACACCTGAGATCTTGCATTTCATAAAGTTTTATTCACAGTTATTTAGCATACTTTCATACCTTTTTCTTGTTGAAATTTTCAAATGGCAGCAATGTGATAACGATTCGGTATGTTTTTAATTTCAGGCGGAAATCAGCTCTGAAAACACTACGAGATTAAACGTCGTAAGAATTTTAACAAATAAATTTAATGACAATTAAAACTTAGGTTTCAATAATCACCAATTGGTTAAATTCTTGATGAACAACTTGTTAAATAAATTGTTGATAAAAAGCACCAATCGCTCAATTGGCTTGTCATGTGACGTCATTCGGTAAATTTTGCGTTTGATTTCAGAAGATACGCAATAAAATAGAATTTTGACTGCTTTTACTAAAATAATGAATTTTATTTCAGTAATAATATTTGAACCTTCCCAATAATATGAACGTTTTAACTGAATGTCTGTGTTTACTTACAGTACTTATTTCTCCCTGATTCTAATTCTGGTAGCAATAAAAATTTGGCAAAACGTGTTTGGTTTTTAAATAAGACATAATGTTGGATATTGCTCTTCGTAAAACGATTTTTAAACTCATCAATCATAAGTAGTTTAAAAAATCCAATAAGATTTTTAAAAGTGTCTGCAGTGTTTCTGTGCGGAAGTATTTTTCCAAACGTAAACATTTATGTAAAAATGTGGGTAAATATGATACAGCACTACCCGTATCTTTAACATTATGCACTGCACTTCACTAACATTCACCAATCCACTTCTCGTTTATCCCATTTTCCTGCATATATACCTTAATACATTAAGACCTACTTTTACATGACGTAGGTTGTTTTCTTTTGTAAATAATTAAATGCTGCTATACACAGCCTTACACGGCAAAAAATATATTTTAATACATTGTTACATAGCGTTCTAGTTTCTCCAGTACATTTTTATTTTGATTTTCACTGAAAAGCACAAGTAGACTTATTTTGATTATGCACCTGCATATACGTGCACCATTCAAAAAGTGTTTTTTTAAACAGTTACACAGTTAATAGTTTCACTGAATTTTTCTTGTTATTTTTCTTAATACTTCAAGGATATGCTATGCTACTAAAACTTTTCTTGCTGGTCAAGGATAAACCTGGATTGAATGAAACTCATTTTCTATTGATTTTTTCACCATGTTCATAAACCTTTGACAAGCTGATTTTATGTGGGAGTGAGCAAGTGAACTTAGAATTAGATTTAGATTTAGACTGTGAAAACTTACTTAAACATGACATAACCCCATGATTTTGTCTCAAGGAAAGAAACTTCTTAATCTAAAGCTTAGTCTAAACACTGGCAAGTTGTTCTTAGTATTTTTAATTTAAGCACAAATTGAAACTTCCGAAGTTCAAACCTCATTCATGTTAATATTATTTAGATTTTTTGGCTGAGGTTTTTGATTAAAACACCAACATTTTACGAGTAAAATGAAATATAACTGTATACATTTATGTTACTTATTACCATTTTTATTACTTTTTTTCTGTGTTTATTTGACATTCAATGATTTAAAAACAGTGGGACATAAAATACAACAAGAATTCCCAAAAGCAAAAAAGAAAAATACCCGTCATTAAGGATATGGAAAATACTAGTAAGACGATACTAGTTGGAAAATGCCTGTCGTATCAATAATAGGTTTGTAGAGAAAAAACGAAAGCCATTGTGATACGGCCTTCGTTTAAGTAGTGTTCTGAGGTGCACCTGAGAATTTATTTTTAAACAATGATGCTTTTTTTTTCTTTTTTGGTTTTAACGTCATTTTACCCCAGTAATTGAGGCCCAGACGGTGCCCTTCAGAGGGACTTTTGTTTTGGCAGTAAGGAATTTCTTGGCCGGATGGCCTTCCTGACACCAACCAATGGCTTTTTCTTTTGTAACATTCCAAATTTTCCTCGCCCGCTCGGGGGAATCGAACCTGGAACACCTTGGTTACTGTGCAACTCCACTAACCATTAAGCCACGGCATATGCGGACCTAAATATATGGTTCTATTTCCGTACTGTGTCCTACTATTCGACTAAGTCTAAATTGTAATTTTTATGTTTTAGGTACATTTGTTCATTTTGTTAGCCTTCTTTACCCAATGCATCCAGCTAATCTTTCAAGAGCTCGACATTTTGTTTGCTATACCAACTCCCTTTCAATTCGCCCAAGTTTCATTTATTTTAACAACTCGATTAATTTCTAAGAATTAAAACATTCTTTTCCCGGTAAAATATCTTGTATAGATTCTCGCACGCCTACAGTTTCATGAAAATTAAGTAAATAATTTCGAATTTGGTTTCAAAAAGGGCATTTAATATTGTAGGCTGAAATGAAGATGGGTGTTATTTGAGGTAGTAATTTGGTAACAGTACATCACATGAATTTGTAATGTCAGTACAAACAGTTGTAGCCCTTTTTTGTATTTGTTGCCGAAGGAGCATCAGTTTAGAATGTCAAGGCAGCTTGCCTGTATTGCCATTAAAATTGCTTTTTAGATCAAACTTTTGGCGATACGTATTACAGAGCCATTCAACGTCAAAAATTCGAACCCAAAATAGTCACGAATATACCAGAAAAATATCTTGAGCTCCACTTGCAGTTCCTACTAGATTGCAAAACATGGGCTGGAATGAAGACCAATGGTTGGAATGCAGAATCTAGACTAATTTAAAGCGAATATAACTGCATGAATATAAAGATAAATATAACTGTTATCCGACGTATTGGGAGCGTTTTGAATTCTGTCTGCACAATAAGTCGCTTGAATTGTTGATGGCTGGAATAGAGTGCCTTGTGCAGATGCCCAGAAAAATGAACTTTCAAATTATTGCATCGTTGTTTCGTTGACATAATTTTTTAACATTTTCATTTAGTTCTTAAGTCACCTTACTTTGTATGTAAAGGGCTTGTAAAATGGGGAAAAAGGAGAAAAGAACCTTCAATCTCTTCAGAGTTGATGATTGAGACAAACTAAATCATTATAGGAACACAACAATCAACATCGCTCAAACAAACCATTACTTGATCGTTGGTGCAAGCAAAACGCATTGTATGTGATAAAACCCAGTAACATTTATACTGGTTCATTGTAACAGGCTACTTTTCACTATTGCATGGTCAAGTTTCTGTTTTGACTGTTGCCTTTATATTTTCAATTTCACCTTCATGCAGTTATTTTTTAGTTGTTTGACGTTATCAAATGTTTGTATATGGCTGAAAAAAGGTTTTGTTCCATATCAGACACATTTAGGTTTTAGAATTATTTTGTGGACGAAGGTGAACGGCACACATTTGTAAGAGTGATATGTGCATTTCCAAGCACAGGAAATTTCAATTTTTAGCAATAAGTACAGAGATTTGAATTTTTTAAACAAGGCGGCTGTTAAACGTGTTAAGTAAATATAGTGTTTCTTTTCCCGTCCACGATATACAAATAAAAGGTATACAAATGTATATCGTGGACGGTATACATTTGTATATCGTGGACGGTATACATTTGTATTCAGTGGACGGTATACATGTGTATATCGAGGACGGTATACATTTGTATATAGTGGACGGTATACATTTGTATATAGTGGATGGTATACATTTGTATATAGTGGACGGTATACATATGTATATCGTAGAGGGTAAGAGAAACTTAACACACTTGATTTATTTCATGAACATAATCAATATTTCGTCTAAAGGTTCTACTTCATTTTGTAAGAAACGTGCCTGTTGCTCAGGTGTATCCCAGTACGGGCAAGTCATCGCCTGCGACCTGTCATCTAATAGTCTTGGTTATTATTTCGTTACTCTGCCGCTGGACGAAGGCAAGCAAGCAAGAGTNTTTGTATATAGTGGACGGTATACATTTGTATATAGTGGATGGTATACATTTGTATATAGTGGACGGTATACATATGTATATCGTAGAGGGTAAGAGAAACTTAACACACTTGATTTATTTCATGAACATAATCAATATTTCGTCTAAAGGTTCTACTTCATTTTGTAAGAAACGTGCCTGTTGCTCAGGTGTATCCCAGTACGGGCAAGTCATCGCCTGCGACCTGTCATCTAATAGTCTTGGTTATTATTTCGTTACTCTGCCGCTGGACGAAGGCAAGCAAGCAAGAGTGATGTGTTTTTATTGTATCTTTTCTTTCGAATTTGTTTTATTTATTTTTTATTCGCATTTCTTCATAAAGGACAATGTAACCTCTATCAACGAAGTCTTTGGAGTGAATATAACGAACGTTTCTCTTGTGAATGGAACATTTGTACCAGGATCACCAAGGATCAATGTGCCGAAACGTTCAATACAAGTGGTAATAACAGAAGAGATTTTGAATAAAGGTGTTGTCGAGTTCTCAAGCTCAAGTAATGTTATTGTCAATGAAAATAGTGGAATTACTAAACTTAAACTGCATCGTTACAACGGATCAGAAGGGACTGTTACTGTCCATTATACAATTGAGCCTTTTAATGCAACTGAGAAAGACTATAGTCCGCAGAATGGCCTTGTATCGTTCGGAAATAATATAACACGCCAGACCATCGATATTTTAATAGTCAATGACAGCATTCCGGAGTTAAATGAACAATTCACTGTTCATTTAACAAAGCCAGTAGGTGGAGTTAAAATTGGTGTGAGAAACAAGGTTACTGTAACAATTAAAGAAAATGACTATCCATATGGTCTCCTCAGGTAAATAGCTTTTTAATAGTGCCTTTTTACTCTTGTATGGAAACATAGGTTATTTTGAAACAGGTAGCACACATATTTACCCATTTTTGAGATGTCGCAGGTATTCTTAATTGGCATCAGTTAATATTCTGTTGGTTTCAATATCACTTTTGGTACGCATACCTGAAGTATTTTTTAAAGCCCGATTAATTTGCATTGGAAGGGATAAAAACGGCGTGTCTGTCAGGAAGGTTAAATGTCTATAAGGGCAAAATGAGTCTTTGAAAACTTATTCAGGGAGTGTAATACACGGCCTGATTCCAACGGAATTCATTACATAAGGAAAGGTTTTCGTCCAAAATTCCACAAAAGTTATTTGCGGATTGGTTTATTATAGTCTGATTTTCATTATATTTAACAGACGACAAAGCCTTTAATTTACGAATAACATTTACTTGAGCTAAATGTTTGGGGTACTGTTGGAAGAGGATAAAATACAATGGAAAAATAATATAATTTGTTTATTTTAAAATGTTCAGCCAAGGTATCATTGACTTAAGTGAAAAGCTTTTATGTTAACAGAATCCGAAAACCCTTGAAATAAACAATAACAGGCTTTAGATATCATGTTAAATATTTAGTAGGGGGTAAACAACGACATAGATGAATTTTTACTTCATCCTGCTCAAATGCTGCATTTTTATGAAACCGGGAGCTATCACTTTTAAACTTTTTATGCACACACACACACACACACACACACATACACACACACATATATATATATATATATATATATATATATATATATATATATATATATATATATATATATATATATAAAAAAACAGAAAAATAAAATTTAAAATATATAATTATCTTATAAAAAATAATAAATGACTATATATATTTTCACATAGAGAACACTACACTTAAAAAAATTTTTTTTTAT
>RDPX01000055.1:1197665-1222732 GCA_003991215.1 Morbakka virulenta
ATACACACACACACACACACACACACACACACACACACATATATATATATATATATATATATATATATATATATATATATATATATATATATATATATATATATATACAAACGAGCCAAAATAGTAAATTTGAAAATATCTACATTTCTTGAAAAAAGTTAAAGGAGACGATAAGTTTGGTGAATTGGAGAACACTACACTTAAAAATACGTTTTATTCATTTTATTTAATATTCGAAATATGATCAGTTGGTGGATATGGATTTCTTATTTCTAAATGCATATACCTTTGTTTTACCAGCACAAGTCGGTTGCACTGTATGCTTAATACTTGTATTTTAAGAGCTTTTATTTTTTATTTTAAGAGCTTATATTTTTATTATATATATTTTTGTATTTTATTACTGTAAAATAAGAGCGTTTGCTCCATTTTTTATTTGTACCACAAATCCATGAATTAGTTTATTTTTTCTGTTTAAGTATTTGCTTTCAGTTGTGAGTTAAGCACTCAAACGATAAACACGTTGAACAAAAATTTGAAAGACACAGGCGTCGTGCTGTAACTGTACAGGGTGTAACCCTTTGAAGTTACGAAAAAATGCAAATATTATTTCAACCTTCAGTTCTTCACTTAAGTGGGCACAAAATATTTTACTTTGTGTTTTAGGATCCAGCCTTCAAGCTCACCACGGGTTGTCAAGGAAGGTGACTTCATTTCCTTAACCATTGAGCGTTTGCATGGAAACTTTGCTACTTGTGAAGTGAAATGGAAATGTGATACGTCATCCTCTGCAGATTTACATCCCATCAACGGATTAGTATCTTTTACTGGAGTAAGTGTTTTTTTCCTATTTCCCTTTGTCTAATTGTGAGGGTTTTGTCTGGAACACCCTGGGTACATGCACCTTTTTAGCGCCTTTATAGCGCCTCTTTAGGCCTTTAAGCGGCTATTCAACTTAAGTATTATCTTGGGCGAATATGAAAATGACTGGGGCTTCGTGTGCCACACAATATTTGCCAACTAATGACAAGACGTTTCTCGTGATGCAAATAGATATTATAACAGTATATACGAATTGCACACTTTCATTTAGCTTTAATACTCTCACATAAGGAGCATTTGCTATATTCAAGATGAAAAAAAAAGGTACCAGAGTGAAAATAAATGGACTGTTTACAAAATATCGTAACATACATACACAATTTCAAACGTAGGTTCATACCCACAGTCAAATGTATTATAGATGAACAGTTTTGCAAAACAGCGAAACAAACAGACTAATTAACATAAAGCATAATTGTTGTTAAAGAGACAGCATCAAATTTCTCTTGTGATGTAAAAGTAGCATACACCACACTACTGCACGTATAAGTAGACCCAAATATTAGCAGTTTTAGCAAGGACATTTTTCTTGTTGAGGGTTACTGATAGTACTCAACATGGTTAGATAAAACATTCTCTGCACCTTTAGATTTTGAGTGCAGATTGAAAACGAAAAATAATTGCATTTCAACCACTCCCATCTCAAAAATGTTCTTGTTTTTCATATAATCCTGCGTCATCTTTGATAAAAAGGGGGTCACAGGGAAAGTGCCATACTTCAGTAGGAATGTTGGACCCTTTGAATCTCTTGCGACCGCTGTACCTTACCTTTCCGCCGACCCCTTTGTCAGAAAAAAGGAGCCGTGATTTGATTCATAATGCCTCCTTAACTTATATTCTTTTATGACAGCTATGCATTCCTCTCACAGTAAACAGATAGCTCGTTACTCGTATCAGAGGACAAAGCAAATAAACATTTGCGTTTCCATTCGCCATGGAACCAGTAGTTTTCCAGAATACATTTTCGTCTTTGGATTTTGATAATGGCTTGCTGTGAAGCGGTGTTAGCGTAGCTGAGGTTGAACTCCTTACCAATCATCCTCGAGCTGGCCCCAAGTGCAAAGAGACTGTAGCAAACAATCACAGCGCATGTCTATCCGTAAATTAGTGCGCAGTATAACGTGACGGATCCGAAGCGTTGTTGAAGAGGAACAGAGCTATAAGTATACCATAATTTTTGTTATATCTTATTGATCACACACCGATTTTTGAGGCAGTCTTGCGGGCCATAAAAAGTCGAAAAGAGCTGTATCGTATCAAACCCGTAAGCTGCTAGTTGAACAGATAGGCCCAGTTATTGAATGTATCCAATACATATAGCTAAATATATATATATATATATATATATATATATATATATATATATATATATATATTTGGGATTTGGGAACCTGTTGTTAGCGTAATGCAATGCTCACTGCGCATGCGTGGTTTGAACACTCTGACAGGATCCCACAATAACNGTATCCAATACATATAGCTAAATATATATATATATATATATATATATATATATATATATATATATATATATATTTGGGATTTGGGAACCTGTTGTTAGCGTAATGCAATGCTCACTGCGCATGCGTGGTTTGAGCACTCTGACAGGATCCCACAATAACTTTTTAAGCTGTGTTTGCTACGGCAACATGGCCAGAGAGTTATTTCTCGGAAGCTCAGTGCTGCACTGATGAGCCCACAAAGGGCGAAACAGTACTGTCTGCAGATTGAGTATATATATAATAGTTATTGAGGATAAACCATTACCATAAAAAGTGCTCAGTGACGAATCCACAGCTAGATATAAAATAATAAAACGAAAATAAACTAGACTGCTATTTTAGGCCTAAAATAACAGTCTAGTTACTTTCTGTTTTATTACTTTACAGAAAAGGATAATTATTTGGATAATTCTTTCTTTAAACGTTTTGTAAACAAACGTATTCATCTATATTTTTATTTTTTCCCCGTATTACTTAGAATGACAGGCTGAAAACAATCAACATTAAAGCAATAGATGATACCATTCCGGAACTCGAGGAGAAGTTTGAATGTCAGCTCATCTCCGCAACTAACGGAGCCATCATTTCGGCCTCGAACAAAGCAAGTATTGTCATACTTGGCAGTGATAAGCCATATGGTATAATCTCGATTGAACCAAATGATCGAAGAAAAGTTGTGAGCGAAGGAGATCTACCTGGTCAATCGGGCGAATTTTCCATACGGTAGGGAGTTGATTGTATTGTAAATATATTTTTGATTTTTTTGTCTTAGGATTTAAAATTTTGTTCACCAGCATATGTTGAACTGGCAAGCAAAACAACTAGAGTTATTATTGTTATTTGTATGGTTTGTTTATGTATTTATATTTAATCGTTATTTATTTTTGGTTGTTGATTTTATCTTTGTGATATAGTGGTAGCATATTTGGCTGTTTCGCACAAAACCCATGGTTCAGTGTTTTTACGTTTTCAGAAAGCACTCAATTAATTTGGGTTTTATTTATTCAGCGTTCTCATAAGGGCCAATCAAAAATATATAGTTCAAGAATTAGGCCTGTGTAAGACGTTTTATTATTTACACCCAATTTTGAAGTTAGGAATGTGAGAATTAATTAAGATTTGGACAGTTTGCATAGCTTAGGTGCAAGGAAGCTCTGTAAGATGTGAACAGTTAAGAATTAAACTGATAGATTTGAAGTAGAAATATTTCAATGATGTCTAATATTTCTTTAATTGAGTTCTATTTTATTAGACGATATGAACACAACGTAAGTCTTTTAACAGACTGAAGAACTTTACACCTGTTTTTGTTTCAATTTAATATGTCAGTTATAAAGTTTGAACAATGGAATAAAGTGCATCGTTGTATTATCATAATAATTATTATTCTCAGCACAAGCTAGGAAAGATAAATGCAGGACTGTAGTCACAAGAGCGAGATAAAATAGGTCACCAAAATAAAATGTCAAGATCACTTCAACCTTGCAAGTACCTCCCCACAAGATGTAAGCAAAGGCACATTGCTCAAGCGGTTGTTGTTGTATCACAACAAATCATAACTACAGCACTGCATACTGCTAATCTGAAAACTGACAATACATAGAAATATATCTTAGTACTAGTACTAGTAGTCTGCTATTGCGGCATTAAATTAAGACTGGGTATTTGTTATTGATCTATTTGGTGATAAAAACAATGAATAGGCCCCCAAAAGGCTTGTATTTTGTTATTATTATTATTACTTTTTATTAATTTGATTCGCACATTATGGGTGTTAACTTCCGGTACTGTCATCCTCAGCATCAGGTCCGTTTCATTGGACTTGAGACACTGCAGGTATTATTATTATTATCGAGTGGTTACACACCATCTAGTGATGGATGGGTGAAAAACCCACATTCAGCGCCCAACAACAAGCCAGGAAAGTTGAATGCAGGCACATGTATTATTATTATTATTATTATTATTATTATATTGGAAGTACTTTGAAATTAGTATAAAGTTATCAATTATGTATGTTGTATTGAAGATGCTTTGCTTTAAATATATGCAGTATTCAAATTAGTGTATACAAAAACTTCAAGAAACATTTCGGGAAATAATGCCAACTGTATGCTTGCAAAGTCCGGCTGGAAAAGTGTCTGTTTGTAAGGCAACTGAAATTTTACTTTTTGAATTTTGTGAAATGTATCTAACAGCTTTTTCTAGGCCATGTTATGTAGAGAATGGTTTTCCCCTTCAATACATCTGAAAATCTGTTTCCTTTCAAATTATGAGTATAAAATACTTTTAATATATTGATATTGATATCCATTCATTTTTCATTCCCATAGGTTGCTCCGACTTATTGGAAAGGCAGGCACAGCAACTGTTAATTGGGAAATCAGGCCGAATGACGGCGGATCGGATGATACTTCAAGCACCTTTAATGTTACAAAAGGATCTGTTTTATTTCAGGCGGATCAACAAGTCAGAATACTTTACTTTAAGGTATTATTAATGATTTTTACTTGATTTAATCATACTTTTAAACCTTTAATTGTATATCCACGCAGTGCCCAGTTTGCGATACCGGTTTTGATTTTTGAGCAGGGTTTGGCGAAATCGTAAGATAAATTTAGCGCACAACTGCATTGTAAATGCTGATAGCGACATCCGTAGCAAACTTGTTAAACTTTTCATATTTAGGCATCATCTGTTGTCGCCAGAGTTTGGTGACACACTTGCACAAAATCAACTTAGTTTTAGAAGCCAACTACCTTTCTTTAGTAAATCAGGATTTTTTGGCTGGAGAAAAAAGACGGAATAAATAAAAGTAATAACAAACAACACTGGATATACAGAGCAGTCGTAATTATTCATAATGTACATAATAAATACCAATCCATGGGTGTTACTATTCATTCACTCTATAGGGCTACGCCATTTTTTGGATTAATCTTTGCATTTTTAAGTATAAAATTAACTGTTGACTACCTTTAGGTTGTAAGTTTTTTTCCAAAGAGAGTGTGAAGCCACTCAGTATTAATTCGATGAAAACAGGAGAATTCAAATATCTAGTTGTTTTTTAAGTCCAGTCATAATAATCCACCTTCTTTTGATAGGTACTTAATGATGTTAATCCAGAAGAATCAAGACGTTACGCATTTTCACTGAGCAGTGTTTCGAGTACCGAGCTAGATAGTACACCAAATGCGACGAGATCGGACATCATCGTTGTAGCCAGTGACAACCCCTACGGAACTGTGGAATTTGACCCACCCTTGTATCAAAATGTGTCAGAAAATGCTGGGGTTGTCACAGCTATTGTCCGTAGAAAACCTGGACTTATTGGACGCCTTTTTGTAAAGTACAATATCAGCAGCTCAACAGCCGTAGCTGGGTTGGACTATAAGCCAGCTTTTGGAGGTAGGTTCACCTAGCCAATGAGTAAAATTAAGTAAAAACCGAATAAAAAGCTGTTTCTTAGTGCTATTAAATCATTGTGACATTTTTTTGAAATACAAGTACTTGTATTGTTATTCTGTAGCAACCCTCCATAATAGGTTGGTTTATCTATCTGTAAGATGAAGATATCCAATCTCCTATTTATTTGTTTAATTGCCTTGTCTTATACTTTGGCAATCATGGTCCTCCGCTGATTCGTGATATTTCCTTTGCGTAAGAAATCGATGGCACGGACCGATGTCCAGTTTGATAAGTAATTCAGAAATATCAGTCTGTGTGCCCCTGATTAATTTTCCATTGATCTTTCTGAATAAGACAAGAAGCTCCAAGTTTTTCTTCCAAATAACTTGCCCAAGATAACCAAATTGTCGCTTTCTTATTAATTGAATAATGTTTGAAGAATGTTTTTTTGTTTTTGCGTATTTTAATACCTGCAAAATCCTTAGCAATTTATAACGTGAACCAAGAATTGCCTTTTTTCAACGCACCCTTTCATATTGCTCTTTTATTTTTTTTTTACTTCAATGCAGCCTTCTGACTCAGTGGTTCATACTGCCAAGAATGCCAACAATTATTTATACAGCACTTAATGATGTTGAAAATTTTGATAATTGTTTAAGTGAAAACATTTCGTACAAAAATTATATAGCTAGGTTGACTTAGTAACCTTTTGGTATAAAAAATGTTATTTTGAGAAAACTGAGCATTTTCTGTAAAGTGAACTACTGCAGAAGAATTATTTTAGGTCTTTATCTCACTAATAACCATCTAATAACTAACATCTTATATAATAACTAACTAATAACCATCTCCCCAATAGTTTTTTATTGCAACAGTTAGAAATATAAAGATACTCAGGAAGTGTATTTTGCTGTATTTTTTAAATGTTCTTATCGCCATATTAACATCTTAAGAGTTTGTTGCAGTTTTAGTGGCTTTGACTAACTACGCAGGAAGCCCACAATTAGAAAGTCAGATAGATTTTTCACACCGTTTTTAATCACTCTATTTTCTTCGATATCCTATATTCCTTTTGACTCTTTTTACAATTACCGTTTCACGTAAAAATAGCTTCAGTAATATATACTACTTTTATTTTGGTTTTTATTATTTATGATTATTTTTTTATTATCTCTATTATCTCACTCTTATGGATATAATACATGTACCTGTACTCCCCCCTTCTTGATTGTTGCTGGATTGTGGTTTTTGCGTATTTATCACCACAAAAATATATGAACTATACTCCTAACATTTGTGTAATAGATAATAAGGTAATAAATAACAATGACAATTATTATTATTATTATAATAATTGACAAAAAAGAGCACCCGGTTGTGGAGTTTCGAAGTGGACGAGTGAGGTTACCCTTTGGCATAACTACCTCCAGGTCACCCTGGGAGGTAGTTATGGGAAAGATGTAGCTCCTGTCAGCCTGCTTCGAGACCTTGAAGTACCGGGTTGGCATCCGACAAGATCCGACTCTTTAGCCCTTGCCAGTAACCCCCCTGGTGATGGCGTTACAATAAAAAATGTGGTAGTGTAAACTAAAACGCACTAACTTCGAAAGAGTGCAATAAGTATTATCAAAGTATATGAAACAACGGCATGAATGAGACTGGAACCACTGGGGAAAGTCTCTCGCCCGGCAGATGTTTCATGGCTCAGCAGCATGAGCCCGGTCATCATCAAACTACTGCTAGGAGCATCAGGAGAAAGTGGTCACAGGATGAAAACACCACTGTTATGGAGTGTTGGTATAGCAGTGAGCCAAGCCTAGATTAGTAGAGATTTATTCCTAGTCACTGACCAAAGATTAGTAGGTCCAAAGAATCAAGTCACAAAGAAGCAGTAGCTATCAAATCTCGAGCTTGAAGAGCTAAAACGATCGATCGAGGATGTATCGTATGGACAGGTGGAACAGGGAATTAAAAATGTGAGTAGAATTGAGGACGTTGTTGATATGGTGTCAAATGTTAATCATAGGATTGCTGATAGGATTGGTTATTTCCCACTTTATGAGGAAGTAAAAGATGAAGAGGAGAATTTGATTGAACAATTAAATGAGATAGGTAAGAAAGAAAGAAAAAGATTACCATTACTGAGTGGTGTTGAAAAAGGAAGGCTGTATGCAGCAGTGAAAAAGGTGGACAGTGTAATGGGTAAGATTAAGTTGAACAACATTACTGAGACTAATGATTTGATATATTGTGGAGCCGTAATAGTGACAGAAATGGTTACAATGAAAAGCAAAAATAACGAGACAAGAAAAGAACCATGGTGGAAACGTAGGCTTGAAGGGCAAGTTAAAGATTTGAACAGAGATCTAGGTCGAGTAAATGCCTTTATTGACAAGAAAGCAGTTAAGAAGAGAGATTCAGATGCATTGCAAAGAAAGTACTGGTTCAAGCAGAAAGGATTACAATTTGAGAAAGAGCAGCTGAGACAAAGGATTAAAGCCAAAAACGTTTACAAGATATAGCCAAAGAACCAAGCAATACGAACAGAATAGACAATTCAAGAACAACGAATGTGGATTTTGTAAACAACTGAAGGGTGCAGATAAAACAAAGCAGTTCTGGTTAGACATTTGGAGTACAGAGATCGAACACCATAAGGACGCAAAGTGGTTAGAAGACTTTAAAACGAGGATGCTGAAACCAGACAAGCAGAAGTGAATATCACGGAAGAGGAAATAAAATATATTTAGATATTTAAAATATAAAATATATAAGATATTTCAGGAAGATGCTTTATCACCCCGTTTATTTGTTATAACACTCCTTCCCCTAACCAATGTATTGAAAAAGACAAAGCGTGGGTATAAATTTGAAAAAATTATAGAAAAGATCAATTACTTACTATACATGGACGATCGTAAATTGTATGGAGAGAGCGAAAAAGAACTTTATTCAATTATACATTCACTTTGTTTAGCAATGCATTGCTATATAATTTTGGATAGAGAAGTGTTCAATATTGGTAATGAAAAGATGAAATCAAGTTATAAAATCACTGAAAGCAGGCAAAGGATACAAGTATTTAGGTGTATTCCAGGACGATGAAGTGCAGGTGATGAGATGAAAGGGAAAGTGTACCTGGAATATAAGAAAAGGGTGAGAAAGATACTGGAGACAAAGTTGAATGTGGGAAATGTCATGAAGAGTATTAATGCATGGGCTATTCATGTATTGATATACTCTGCAGCTTTCCTCAACTGGAAAAAGGCCGAACTTGAAGAGGTGGATCGAGGGATAACGAAGCTCGTAACTATGTACAAGGAACTCCACCCAGGAAGTAATGCCGATAGATTATACATAGCCAGGAAAGAAAGTTGAAGAGGTCTCATAAGCGTTGAAGATATTGTTAATGTCTCTATAATTGGCCTGAAAAGATGTGTTGAAGACAGGGAAGAGAAACTGTTAGTTACAGCTAGAGATGATGCTGAGAATAGGGGTGCTGAAGCAGAAAATAAGTTTAAGAGAAGGAACAGACAAGAAAGGAAAACCAACTTGACAGACAAATTGTTGTATGGCCAGTTAATGAGAGAAACTGCGGATGTGGCAGATTAATATCAATAGTTGTGGCTGAAAGAAGGAGACCTGAAAAGAGAAGCTCAAACCCTCATTATGACAGCACAAGAACAGGCACTGAGAGCAAATTTAGTGAAAGAGAAAATTGGTAAGACTCAACAAAATAGTAAATGTAGGATGTGTGGTAAAGCAGATGAAAGCATCTTAAGTGATTGTGATAAAATTGCACAAAAGAATTATAAAAGCAGGCATCATTGGGTAGGGCGAAAGATACATTGGGAGGTATGTAGGAATTACTGTCTGAAACAAAAGAAAAATGCTATGAACATGAACCGCATGCTGTATTCGAAAACGAGGGATTAAAAATCTTATGCGGCTTTTCAATGCACGCACTCCATGTTGTTAAAGCAAGAAGACCCCATATTATTATAGTGGACAAGAAAAACAACAAATGGCAGGGTATAGGCAGGATGGATGAAAAAGAAGGCCAAACATATTGAAAAACCAAGACTTGGCAAGGTAACTGAAAAAACTTTGGAACAAAAAAGTGAAAATATTCCCAGTTATAATTGGAGCGCTAGGAACAACACCAAGAGCATTTGCAAAAAGACTGGAGGAGATTGGGATAGCTACCAGAATTCTAGAATTGCAAAAGACTGTGTTGCTACACTCTGTCCGGATCCCCGGACTTGTGCTTGAGATTTAATGAAAGTTGTTACCAGAACTCTAGAACTTGAATCCACTGATCAATTGGGAAAAAAAACAACGACGTTATTTGAAATCAGTGTGTAACAGAGAAATGATACTAATAATAAAAACAAAACAAACCATACCATGGCAGATATTTTACTCGAGCAAATCGAAGTAATGTAAATAAATTAGATACTCATCGGTTCCTCACAAGTACGGGTCTTGAGGCTGAAATAAAGGGTTTTATCGTGGCTAGACCAAACATTAGACCATTTGGTATCGGGATGTGTTGCCATTGCACCCAATGAAAAAAAAAACGTCAACACAATTGAGTAGTGTAGTATCTACATTGGACGATGTGCAATCACTTCTGTAAAGTAGTTTGTAGAAGCTGGTATGAACATCTGAGCCTGTAACAGAGATTGGGGAAATTTGTAGTCTGTGAGATTTCACTGTCAATACAGATAGGACAAATTAAGCACATCGACTAGATATGATAATAAAGAACAAAAACTACAAAACCTAGGCCCTGACTGATATGTCCATACGTGTTGACAAGAACATATCTTTAAAAGAATTCGAAAAGTCTTTAAGTATAAAGTTCCTGAGATTAACATTGCAAAACATAGAAACGTAAAGTAAAAACGTCCCCTGTAATCACAGGAGCATTGGGAATAATTAAAATAGGAACAGAGAAATTAATTGAGAGTTAACCTGGTAAACCTAATTTTACAAGAAATAGATAGTTTGCACATGCACATTACATGTTTTACGAACACTTTCTATGTAATCAGAAATAAGCAAATTAATTTTCTCTTTAACTTAACGTATAAAAACTTTTATACATACGCATATTGAATTCAATTAGAGTTTAATGTAATTTGACATGTATTAGTGTGTATACCTAATTTATTATAGCATAGCAATATTGCTAGCCCAAGGCCTCTGAAGAGACTGGATCAGTGATGTTAAAGAATACGAATTCTTATTAAACTCGATTCATGTTAGTAATGATAATGTGATTTGCCAAACTGGGCTCCTTCTGCGATTAGTTTGTTGTTATTTTTCCATCTTGCTACCAACTATTGCAAACACATTTGGCTGCAGTGGACGTGTCTTGTATTCCTTGATCGGGGTGGATTTTCAGATGAGGATGCAAGGCTTTTGACACTTTAACCTAGCGTCAGTTTCGTGGCGTGGCTTTACTTCACCACCCAATAACAATAAATTTAATAATAAAACGAAGAAATTTAAAAAATAAAAACATTTTCTTGAATATGCGTGGTTGAGGTTGTTTTGATAGTAGTTATGGCATTGCGAGTGGTTAGTTATATGTTACGGAAATGGATTGACTAGGAGTAAATCTGAAAAAAGAGGTCATACAGAACACTGTTCCTGGAACAGAAGAGCTACCAAGAAGAATATTTGATAGGTAGCGAGACAGGAAAAATACATTTGTGATAATTGTAGGCAGATGTCAGGTAACCATATTCAGAGAATAGATCATTGCTCATTGATCATTGCAATATAATGCAATGTATGCCGTTTAGCATACATTTTTACCTGTTTTTGTCGAGAAACAGAGGAATAACAAATATCCAGTCTGAATTAAAGGCTGAATTATCTTAGTACCAGTACTAAGGTATTTTCTTGTTTATTGTCAGTTATCAGGCTAGGAGTGGAGAGAACTGTAGTCCTGAGTTGTTGTGATACAACAACAACTACTTGAGTAATGTGCCTTGCTTCACTTGTTATGAGGTGGCACTTGCAAGGTTGAAGTGATATTGGCATTTTGTTTCTGTTATTTATTTTATCTCGCTCTTGTGGCTACAGAACATGTGCCTGTTTCATGGTTTGTTAATGGGCACTGAATGTGGGGTATTTTACCCATCCATAACTAAATGGTACATAACCACTCGTTTATAGTAATGATAATAATAATAATGATGATAAATTTGATTATTATCTTTCACTTTAATATCTGTTGTAATTTAGGAGGCTGAAATTTATTGTTATAACGGACTATTTAACGTAGTTAGGAATTTCTTCAGGTCAGATTCTCACCCTTACCACCTCAGGAAATATATGCTAAATGTCTTGGTTATTATAGAAGTATATTTATTATTAACCGCACTCCTAGCTGTAGTAGTTTCCGTATCGAATGAAAATATTCAAATATCTGTTGCAATGTTATTCCTAATTAGAACAGGGTATTCATAAAGAAGCAAGAATTAAGATAGTTTTCTTTTTTCAAGACAATTAGAAAGATAATTGTCATATCAATGAAAAGGAAATAACTGTGTTGTAGCTAATACAACACAGTTATAGGTAGCTTGGAGAAACCTTTTCCGTCAATAATTTGAAACTTGGAAAAGTTTGAAAACTCCAGCTTCAATACATTAACCAAAATTAAGATTTTATACTAAAGTTTTTTAAGGCACTCCTGTATATTTGATTATTGCAGGCAAAACTGAAGCGGATATTACCCTATTTACTAGAGAATAGTAACATGCATCATTTTCAAACAGTGTTGATCCTTACTTCTTTCCTTCCAGAACTGGTAATTGGAGCAACAGAAACAGTTGTTCTCACAATTACAATAATAAATGATACAATTCCTGAAGTTGCAGAAATACTTAAAGTCGAGCTGACGTCCATACGAGTTGAAACTGCAAAGAAATTAAACTTCGATAAAGTTAACGGATTACAGATTGATATTCCTCCACAACTTGGCACCAATAAACAAATAACTATTACTATTAATGAAAACGATCATCCATATGGTGTCATCAGCTTTACTTCAGCATCATTGCTTGTTCACGAATGGGATGGCGAAGTCGAAATACCAGTAAATCGATCAGGCAAGTTACATTGATGGTTTTCTCATTTTTCGCTGATAATATAAGGACTTTATTTGATAAATCAACTCACAAGTTATTTTTTCTATGCAGTTATTTTTGTTAATTTTTGTGTTGATTTACCACGCGAAACATCTTCTGGCATAGGATTTATGGGCCAAAGATAACTTTACGTGATGAGACACACTTGCTCTTTTTAATTGCTTGATAAGCTAAAACAACCAGGAAGAACAAAAAAAGTTTGAAAGTGTTTGATTCGATTTTACATACAAAGGGAATATCACTCTTTGAAGTCAAAATATAGGCATTTTCCCGTGTGATTAACACTTTGGTAAAGTGGATAAATGCCCATGAATCAGGTAAGCACATTCAGGTACATAATAAAAGGAGAAGTGTTAAATTTCCTGTATCGAACTGATATGTTTTTAACATGGTCCTGATCCTCGTATCTTTTAGTACATTTGCGGCAATGAAATACTTTTAAACAACAATTGCACACCAAATGTCGTAATGGAATAAAAGCCGTCTCTTTTACTGGTGTAGTTAGTGAAAAGATAAATTTTAGACGGCAAAATTACACGATTTCTTATATTGAGTATGGACTTGTTAAAGTGAATTTTCTTAATATGCTTTTAGGTGGTAGCTATGGTACCTCCGAAGTGATCTTTGAATATAGCACCATTGATGCATTGCCTACAAAGGATTTTATAGTACACGGAAATACCCTGGTATTTCAACAAGGTGACCTTCAGAAAAAGATTCAAGTGACAATTCTTGATGATACAATTTCCGAATTTCAAGAGAAGTTTCAGCTGACGTTAAGGAGTGTGAAAGGAGGCGCACTATTAGGATCTATTAAGACCATTGTAATTACCATAGAAACAAGTGATAACCCGTTTGGGCTCTTTGGCGTGTACAATGTTTCCAAACATTTATTTGTTAAAAACCCTACAAAGGATGTTGTGCTGTCATTTCCGCTGAGAAGAATTGGAGGAGCAATGGGAGATATTCTGGTGAGGCATTTGTCTTTTAAAAAAGTTTAGTTTTGCTTTCTTAAAGGAGTTTGGTTTCCACAGGTGTATTTCCTTTTTCTTTCATTTCCATTCATACTTAAGGGGCACGTATATCCAATCATATGATTATATCTCTCCCAGTCTCTTCCTTACCCTCTCTATCTCGTCCCTCTTCCTCCCATACCGTTTTTTTTGTCTGTCTCCCATCCCGTTTTTTTTCGTCTCTCTCCCATCCCGTTTTTTTTCGTCTCTCTCCCATCCCGTTCCTTTGCCCTCCTTCCCATCCCCTTTCTCCCTCCTTCCTCTTCCGTCTATCCCCCTCACTTCCTGCTCCTCCCCCACTCTTTCCTCCCACTCCTTTCCCGCTTTTACTCTTCCTTCGTCCCATTTTTCCAGACTTAACCCATTTCTCCTTTAAGCGCTCTCATAGTCACCTTTTTAAAGTCACCTTGTTTCTTTTACCCTTTGATTCATAAAGATGTAGAGTAACGATACCCAAACAATTTTTATTATCGAGTTTCCGCAATTTCCATGAACTTAACTGGATTTTTTTTTATCTCTGACGTATTTTATTGTATTACCTTTGAACTTGTCGTATTGTAAATCGGCATTTTAAACGTACAGCCCTTCTTCGGAGCTCATGTTTGCGATATGGGTCCTGTATGGGTCCTGTATGGGTCCATCCCATCTAGAGAAATGTAAACTTGCAGCAACGAAATTTTTTATCTTCTATTAATAGTTCGTTCGCTTATGTAATATTTCTCTAATAGTGTTCACTAACAGTTGCAGTGTTTCTGTTCAGGTAAAATGGCGCGTACTTCGTCTTATGACAAGCACCAGTTCGGTGTCAGAAGACATAAAGCCGGAAGATGGTACAGTGTTTTTCCAGAAGAATGATTACGGACCTCATTTCATTAATATCACGATTCTGACTTACCCTGGTATGATGTGATAACAAATATCGATAGTTTTTATTGCAATACAATAAGGGAAATTTTGTTCTCATTTTTTAAACTTGTTTCTCATTATGTAATTAGTATTTTGGGGTGTGGTTGCCAGTTTCGATAACACGTTTCGAAGTCAAAGATTTTTTCCATCATAACAGGTGATGATGCCGAGAAAGGTACTCTTTTCCTTGAAAATGGCCAATATGTAGCAATATGTAGCTTGTTTAACTCTTTTAAAACTCGTGTTTTTTTTAACATTTCCGTTTCCTCATAGACGAAATGGTCCAATCCCCTCTAACTAGTCCCTGTACCTTGGTGTCGGACAAAATCTTAAGACATAATGTTTGTAGGTTTTTTTTATATGACTACATAGTTGAAGCTGCAGGCATTTGTTTGGTTGTTCAAAGGCTCGTCAGTGCAGTTTGGAACATCTGAATATTTGCATTTTCTACATAGACCCCTGCTAATTGCTATCAAGATTAATGCGGGATAGTGCTGGGCACGCGCATAGCAGAGTGCTGAAACCACCACAAGAGCAATACACCTCGCATAGATACTCTTTTTCATTTTTTTGAATATTTTTTACTTTGCATTTTTAAAAATATAGGATATGCGCTTTTCCTTGAAATGTCACACAGCATACAAAAGCCATAAATAGATATTCTGAGTCGCCATTGTTAATTGGGGTAAAAATTGGTGTACAAGTGGACGATTGTACCCCTATTTTCAAAACGATACGAAGATCGTACGCCCTCGAAAGAAACCACCAGGGCAGTTTATCCTCATATGAAATGTTTTTTGTTTTGTTGATTTGTATATATTTTTGAAATTAGTAAAGGGTTATACCATCAGTAGAGATTTTATTGCAAATAATTTCAAGGTAAAAGTTTATTGTCAACTCTAATTGCTTGCCATCATTCAACCATGATTATTTCAACTCCTTTGTAGCAGATCAGGGAACGCAGTAATATTTATCTTATTCAGAAACAAGTTTTTATGGTGTTTAACTCTAAAATATGTTAATGTTTAAGAAAAGGACCCCTTACCTAAGATACAGGTGTGGTACCAGATTCATTGTTCCTGTGGTTAAGCCTTGCTCAGATTTGGCTTCTTTTGGACCATACATTTGCACCGCAGATAGGTCTTTAATGTATGTATAAAAATAGAAAGTATATTATTTTTCCCTTGGAATTGTGGACAAGACTTTCTTTACCATGGCTTTTAGACTTAGAACTTCTGTCGCGTTAAATACCAAATTATCTACGTGGACCAAAATGTAATAATCTTCTTCGTCTTTGTCTTACGGCTATATCCCATTGGGGTCGCCACAGCGGATCAGCCGTCTCCAACCTGTTCTGTTATTCACATCAGCATTCCTCGCTCCAACAGCTACCATGTCTCTGTCAGTCACATCCTTCCATCTTTTCCTCAGCCTCCCTCTTCGCCTTCTGCCGGGTAATTCATAACTGAGTACCCTCCTTCCTACATAATCTGCATCACGCCTTGCTATGTGCCCGTTCTAGCAAAGTCTTGACTCCCTTATCTTGTCTGCAAGTCTCCTGATATGGGATGTTTCTCGAATGTGGTCGCTAGGAATTTTGTCTAGTCGCGTCACACCTAGTGACCACTTCATCATTCGCATTTCAGCCACTTCCACTTCTAATAATAAAGAATAAAATATATTTTTCCACATGCATTTCTTTAAGAAACTTATTTTCGGTTTCAAAGTGTAGTTCCCTCACTTTTTGTTGTCAGTTTTTTGTACCAGGTATACGAATTATATCTCTACTCTAACAGCTACCTCCACCTAATTCACAAGCGTGCAGGCTCGTTTCTAATTGTGATGAAATACAATGAAATTTGAATACAGCCGCATAAAAAAACAAGTTAACGTATTTGCTTTCGGGTTCAATATTCGAGTTCCAACAGACTATTCTCTTTTCAAAAACGAGAATGTCATTACTGTAGTATTTCAATGTTCAACTTCCCCAGTGCGAGTTTATTCAGGATTCACGATCAAAAACAATGCCATGATATGTTAACATGCAAAAATACCCTAAAAACTAACCAGTTGTCAGAATCACCCAAAACACGGAGGATGAAGATTAGCACCTTACAATTTTTGCACATAATCTAAAAATTCAAACGATCTAATTGCAAATTGCGAAGTTAAAAAATTATTTCGAACTTCGAATATGAATCATGTTACCAAAGCTAATTGTTCTATAGTGCGGTCGAGTTTTCAAAATGACTTCGAATTTTATTTGGAATTTAAATAGTACCTAGTAGTGATAAATGGTAAATAGTACTTTTTTATGGTTTGATTTATATGGTTTACATTTTACCAATTTTTTGCATTTTCATTCCTAGTAGGTTCGGAGGAGTTACAAGAGACATTCATGTTGAATATTTACAGTATAAGTGGAGGAGGTTTTCTTGATCAAAGTGCCAGTAATTTCACCATCACCATTGGCAAAAAGGGGCATCCCAATGGCTTATTTGTATTTGACGGAACTGTGACGCCAGGTACAACAGTTAAAGAACCGGTTTTTGGTGCTGTCAAGGTATCCATTGTGGTGCGAAGAAGAGAGGGAACGCAAGGTGTTGTCAAGGTATTTCAGGACCCCTGAATGTTGGGTAAAAATTCCAGAATCTTGAGTGGCGCTTTTAGCCTAAACAATGTACTTTTCTTTCTGATATTGTTGAAAAATCTACTTGGTATGATTATTACAATTATTTTTTAATTAAGATTTTTTAAACATTTGGATAAAATTGTTTTGTTGTATTTTTTTTACTCTTCCCAGCCCAGTCACAAAAGATTGAGAGCTGTCTTCAATTCCCTCTTTCTTCCAGTTGATAAAATGCTGCTGGACTTGTGTTTTTTATTTTGGTGTCTTTATTTTGGGTTTTCGACCAAATTGAAAGTGATTTTAGTACAAGTATTTTTGCAGCTTTGCACCAAGAATCCTTTATTCGCTTAATCGACTCTTTTAATTGGCAATGTGTATGGCTTTTGTGTAAGTACTTCATTAATAATGTAGTAATATGATAATTTGTGTAGTAATAATTAGTAATATTACTAATTACAAAGGGTATACATTTAATAAGCCAGCAGATACTCTGGACTGCAGAAGTTCGTGTGGTACAACTACTTTTTAAATGTCTACAAAGCTTTTCTACTTATTTTCAGCACCTGTGTAGTGTCAATTTTTTATTTTCTGTAGTTATCATGGTCAGTCGGAAGCAAAAATGGACAGGTTGATCAAGATCTCGCCCTTGGTGTTAACCCTTTAACATTTACAAGTGGCCAAACAACTGCAAATTTAGAGCTGAATGTTACTGCGGATTCTGAGCCTGAAATAGATGAAACCTTTGAGGTGTTTTTAGTATCAGCTACAAATTATGGTGACATTGGTAGCAACCGGAAAATGTCATTCACAATAAGGTTTAGTATAGTATCTTTTCTTAATTCTTAGGAACTGGTTCGTGCCCAGTTCAGTGCAGAAATATTTTTTACTTTGCTACAGTTCCAAATCCTCTTCATCTGTGTTATTTTGTTTTCAGAATAGCCCTTGCCTTCGTTGTTTGTTTAGACTAGGTAATCTGGCCTTGAAAGGAAAGTCCTTTTTCTGCGGAAACTCAGTCCAATATAGGTGATGGGGGTAGATCTCCAACAATAGGAACCTGCTGGAAGAATAAACCACTCAAGCCAAAGAGATGGTTGCAAAGTGATTTGGTTAAAAGCGTAGCACCAATTGCTCTCAGGTGGTGGAGCCTTTGGTCATAATAGCCATTCGCGTTGGCTTGACCTTCAAGCCCAGTTCAGTGCACACGTTTTTCTGTTTTCTACAATTCTGAACCCTCTCCATATGAATATTAATGACAAATATATATATTGTCAGTTTTATTGGTAATATAATCGTCCAATAAATATAAGTGTCCAATAAATTTGTAAAAGTGCTCCTGCTCATCATCAAAATTTCATTATACACTCAGAAATATGCCCACGCACGCACACAAGCACAACATCACATTCCTAATCAACAATTTCTAATTTCACTCAATTTAATCAAGTTTCTAAAGCTTCCTGCCTCATACGTCCTCTCTATACTTTTACCGTATTTCATATTTCTGCTTCCACTTCATATTTCATTGCCGCTTCCTTTAATTTTACGACAAATCTATACTTAAACAGCACTTTATTCCTCTACGTCAACCCCATACGTTTACGTTGCATTATGCTTCTGCCTCATCCTCGTAGTTTTATGCCATTTCTTTGACTCTTACGTCAACTTCATAAGTTTACGTCACGTTATGCTTCTTGGTCAGCTTGGTACTTATAAGTCATTTCTTTCACTCCTACGTCAACTCCATAATTTAACATCACGGTATGCTTCTGCGTATTAATAATGCCTTCATGGCATTATTTTTACTCTTATGTCAACTGCATAATTTTGCGTCACCTTATGCTTCTGCGTCAACTTGGTACTTACATGGCATTACTTTTTCTCTTACGTCAACTGCATAATTTGCTTCAAGTTATGCTTCTGCGTCAACTTGATACTTTTAGGCCATGAGTTTTACTGTTACTTCAACTCCATAATTTTATGTCATGTTATGCTTCTGTGTCAACTTGGTACTTTAACGCCAAGTTGAATATAAATCAATTTTTGCATGTTTTTTGTGACGAAAGTTTTTCTAAAACTAAGACCAAAGACTAATTTCGATATACGAAATACTAATAAACTGTTATTACTACTCTTACTACTACTACTACTACTACTACTACTACTACTACTACTACTACTACTACTACTACTACTACTACTAATAATAATAATAAAATAATAATAATAATAATTTCATACACTGAAATTAGTCAAAAAGAGAGAAGCAAAGCTATGACGATACACATTCCTTGTGATCCAGAGTACTATAGAATAATTGTGTTAGAACGTTTTCCTGTTTTAACTTTGAGGGAAGTTATACTCTCTGAGCAGTTGAAAAATATGTAGCTACTTGTTATCCTGTGAATTTTTATTTTCATATTTCCCCATCAAATTCTTACTTACAACACGTTCTCGTAGCCTCGAGATCATACAGAAGCTTAAAGTTCCAATTCTAATTTTGCATTGACTTATATGAGAACGCAAAACTTCTGAATAACAAATTTTCAGGTAATTGTTTTCCCCGAATTCCGGAAATCCTATCACAAAATTTTTCAATATCAGATTTTTTGTAAATAAGTTGTATTTCAGATTCCCATCCTTGTGCCCGTTATTGATCATTTGTAGCAGGTGACACAGTGAAGGAATGCTATTTTAGCGTAGGTTAAAAGTTTAATAAAATGTGGTAGCCCACGTTACTGGAAGAATGCGAATATGTCAAGCGTCAGTCTCGAAATATTTTAACGGATATTCAAAGTAAAATGGCGCAAATCTGTGCCAAACGGTTCCAAAACGGTGCCAGATGGTTTAGCGGATTTTTTTTTTCATCTCGGAGTAGACTATACCCCAAATATATTGTTATTGCTTTCTTGTAAGCTTTTTTTATTGAAGGAAAGTGTTTGCTTTAATCGTTTAGTGCGAATGATGACCCACACGGGATTTTCAACATTTGGACTTCGCAAGTAAAGTTTGTCTTTGTGGCACAAAGCTTATCGCGATTATTGTCCTTTGGAGTAGAAAGAACCAGAGGGAGTATTTCGTCTGTAAAAGTAGATGTATCCATAAAATATTCTGGAGATGTTAGTTCTTCTGAGCACTCTTTCATCGTTGGTAATAACAGTGCCAGGGTAGGTTATTACGCTTTATTTTATGTACTTTTTTATTTTGTAGGACAGTACATATTCATTATTTCGCTGATAATAAAGTGCTGCTTCCATCAGCTGATGTACCTTGTGTTTCGCACCCAGTTCTTAAAACGCTCACGTTTAATAAAAAATTAAATAATCAGTATCACGTATGATATTTACTGCTGATAGCTTATTTAATATGACTTTCACTTTCAAAACGTTTTTATGTAAGCAACGATTACTTTTTTGTTCATATTTGTTTGTAAATAATTGAAAAAAAAAAATCTTTCTACCTTTACATTTATTTCAAAATGTTTGTCCGCACAACAGTCTTTCTACCTATTTATTGAAATATCTGTGCTTATCCATCCATCCATCTATCTGTCTATCTATCTATCTATCTATCTATCTATCTATCTAACCATCCATCCATCCATCCATCCATTCATCCATCTATCTATCTATCCATCTATCTATCTATCTATCTATCTATCTATCTATCTATCTATCTATCTATCTATCTATCTATCTATCTATCTATCTATCTATCTATCTATCTATCTATCTATCTATCCATCTATTTTTTAATTTTTTTATTTAGTTTCTTAATCTTAATACGGGATAAAATCTTCAGCATTTACATTACATATGAATACAAATAGGTAAAATCTGCTGTCCTTTTTTTATCCTGGTTTCGAAGAAGAAAANACTATCTATCTATCTATCTATCTATCTATCTATCTATATATCTATCTATCTATCTATCTATCTATCTATCTATCTATCTATCTATCTATCTATCTATCTGACCATCCATCCATCCATCCATCCATCCATTCATCCATCTATCTATCTATCCATCTATCTATCTATCTATCTATCTATCTATCTATCTATCTATCTATCTATCTATCTAACCATCCATCTAACCATCCATCCATCCATTTATCCATTTATCTATGGATCTATCTATCTATCTATCTATCCATCTATCTACCTACCTATCTGTCCTTCTCTATATACAACTATCCACCTTTCTACCCATCTATTCATCGATCTATCCATCTATCGATCCACCTATCTATTTACTTTTTTTTCTTATTTTATAGTCAGAATTTATGGCTTTGTGTCTTGTCCAGGCCTTTAGGATTTCTTTTTTATTTTTAACTTTGTTCGTTACTGTTATTTATAAGTTACTGAACTTTTGTATAGTCGACTGAAATATTCGTTTAACTGAAAATTCTCGCCGCATTAGAAAAGTTAACTTTTTTATATTTTAGAGTGTTACAACCGTCCCAATTCCAGACAAAAAGTTCCTAATGTGGAACGGAAGTTACACCATCACAATTATACGTGTTAAAGCTACCACAGGTTTGTAAATAGTAGTTTTTATTTGGTCATACAATTATTTATATATTATTCTTTCTAAATATGAGCCAATGATTAGTACACAACAAAGCAGAAAGATGTAAGCCTAAAAGAGCAACAAATGGATGGTATTTCCTTGTTTCTTTAGCTGAAGCTGGAAACAGCAAATGCCTTAACTCTTTGATAGCCATATAGTTCTTGTTTTTGTTGTAGCTACCCGATCCTGACATTTTCTTAGCTTACACAGCTACTAGATCATCTCTGGTTAATTTCGATTACTCATTTCCAGTACGTTTGTACAATGAAATTGTGCTACCTGCCTTCGATGTTGGCACCCACATTTCGTTTTTACGTAGTGCAGTCAGCTATGCTAGTTAATGTGAGATTGCGACTAGCTAAGATAAACCATAACTTTAATGTTACTGATGAATTAAGGTCGTGTTAGTCTATGCCGTTTCCATGTAATTAAATGAACACTGCATTTCTAAGACTCTGCCGAAGTTGAGTAACAGACATGTGAATTATGAAAGGTTTTTAAATCGTCTTTTCTGCCAGAATCAAGTATGCCTCCAAAAATCAACAGTGGAAATAAACAAGCTAAAATACAGATCCCAGAAGTAGCAGCCAACTCCATAGTTGAATTTAATTCTTCATATTCGACTTTATCTGCTGATGATGGTAAGTGCATTTTTTAGTCTTACGTCTTAAATTAATATAGAAAAGTCGTCATGAGGGAACGTTTGTTGTACAAATTTAACAGTAAAAAGACATTTACTTGAGAAGACTGCGAAGGAAAGTAGTTTATTGTTGTATTCAATGGATTTTGAGAATTTTATTCAAGGAATTTCGGTCATTCCGAACATAAATTCTGCGATTAAAAGTACAGACAAACTTATAATAAAAATGTTAAGTAATATTCTTTCAATGTTGCAAAGCTAAACTGATAGAAAGACAGAGAAGTAGACAGAATGATCTGTAGACAAGCAAACAGACTGATAGATAGCCCGGTAGACACCAATACTAAGAAATCCTTTACACAGTCTTTACTTCCCATGGTAACAATGTGTAAATTTTCTTAATTGCTAAAAATTTTGCTCATGTTCACCAACCATTTCCTCTCTCCTTTCCTAAAAATATGTATAGATTTGATAGCTAGATTGTTTAATTGTTGGGTAGCTTGATTTTGTAAGTAATTGGCAGATACATAACAAAAGTTGAAACCTAAGTATCGTTTTAGGAAAGATATATTTTTACTTTGGATGAATTTGAAACATAATGTGAAATACACTTGTTTTCATTTTCATACAATATAAGGTGGTACAGCTCATGCTACAATTATTCGTATGGGGCTCTTTGGCAAAATTACTCTGCAATGGACAACGGAAACTTCGCCATTTTCCTCGCTTAAAAGTGGACTATTGAACCCTCCATCTGGTACTTTAACGTTTAATGAAGGAGAAAAAATGAAAGCAATAACTGTTAAGGTAATGTCTTTCGTATTCTACTATCTGATAAATCTGAAAATTTACCCCATCTGCGCCTTCTCTTTTTTAGTTTTACTATATACCTTGTGAATTATTGTAACAAAATATAAAACAGTTTGAAGGCGCATACAATTAACCACATTTTGCAAAATAAAGAATAACTTTTATTCGGAGTCCTCATTTATATTTTGAAACAAGATTAAAACGCATTAAACTAGAGTCGTTTTTGTAATTATTGTTTTCTTTTATTCAGGCATCTATTCCTGTTAGGATAACATCAAGCTTTGTTTATGCTGTTTCTCTTTCATCAATATCACTACCAGTGAAACCACATAAAGGATGGGGAAAGGTAGGAAATTTAAGGACAGCCATACTGGAACCACATGGTGTTGTAGAGATAGCGCCAAATGCAAGGTTTATTTCAGTACAGGAAGGAGGAAAGGTATTGACTTTCTTTTTTTTTATTTTACTTGCGGTCTTAATTTTTTCAGTGTTATTTCAAAAATCAAGAATCCACCAATGTTTAGATAGATGCTTCTTGATAAGGTGTTTATTTTCTGCCGTCATAGTTAAGTAGAATGTGTCGATTCTGGTAATAAGATCTGCCCCCTCATTCTTGACAACATAACCTCTGATTGGTCAGAGGATTTCGCTCCACGCATTTTCCATCTTGAACTCAATAGGACAGTTTGTAAAGATCTACAGGATGTATTGTATACGATTTGTCAACCCTTCTCTTCCTATTACCCCGTTTTAGTCTTCTAGAAGAAGTCTACTAAACCGTTCTTTTATATTACTTTACTATACATTGGAAGGAAGGGCAAATAAAAAGATAGAATCCCATTTGCTTTACCCTTGTTTGGTGACAGTAAATGGATTCATTTTGGAAATTAACACTTAAAACTCACCTGATGCCAATCGTGGTCATTTAGAATTATTTGTCATGCGAATCTATTAAAACCTTGTTTCTATCATTAACGCAACAATGTGGGCAAAGATAACTTTGCGTACTTCATAATGATAGCAATACAAATTGTTTGACTGCATTACTAAAAGCTTTTGTTTTTTTTAACAGGCATTAATAGTACTGAGACGGCTTTACAGCACTATTGGAAGTATAAGGGTCAATTACACTACTTTGGTTGCAGGAGTTGGTAATGCAGCTACTCCTTATATTGATTTCTTGCCAGTGTCCAGTTCCGTTGTCTTCTTATCAGGACAATATGAAGCAATTGCAACCGTAAATATTTTAGAAGACACTGGTAAGCAGGTTTTCGAGCGAGATGAAGTATTCTACGTAGACCTAACAGCATCAACTGTACTTGGGCAAGGGATTACAGGTAATTTTTTTGGTGTGTGGACTGTTCGGCTCATCAACATTCGACGCATAATGGTTCAGCGCGTCAGGTTTCAGCGCGTCATATTGGATATGATATGATATGGTATGATATGATATGATATGACATGACATGATATGATATGATATGATATGATATGATATGATATGATGTGATGTGATTTGATATATGATATGATATAATGTGATGT
>RDPX01000055.1:1222757-1267525 GCA_003991215.1 Morbakka virulenta
AACCTAACATCATCAACTGGACTGGGCAAGGGATTACAGGTAATTTTTTTGGTGTGTGGACTGTTCGGCTCATCAACATTCGACGCATAATGGTTCAGCGCGTCAGGTTTCAGCGCGTCATATTGGATATGATATGATATGGTATGATATGATATGACATGACATGACATGATATGATATGATATGATATGATATGATATGATATGATATGATATGATATGATATGATGTGATGTGATGTGATGTGATTTGATATATGATATGATATAATATATTATAATGTAATATAATATAATATAATATGATATAATATAATATAATATAATATAATATGATATAATGCTCATACGCTAAAACGTGACGCGGTGAAAGCTGATGCGCTGAAAAGAGACGCGCTGAATCTTGATACAACCAATTTTTTTGATGTGGTATATTTTGTAATTTCTGCTGATTGCGTACAGCAAGCAATAATTAAAGTCTAATATTGATTTTTAATAATTGCTAAGTAGTAAACTGATAGAAAGTTACTTAAGTAGAACTGTAAGGAAATACTTGGTTTTTATTTGAAAGACTTAGTGTGTTAATTTTGTGTTGGTCGGTAGAATATTCTTTATGCCTAGTTTGGCGGGGAAGGAGACGAATTAAAAGCTTATGAAGATTATTAAGTTATTTAAATATTTTGGCTTTTAATAAGGTGTAGTTGTAGGTCATATTCTGAGGTAATTCTTCTATGGAAGAGGTTGTATCCCAACATCACCTTCTTCAGTTAACGATGATTCCAAGATTGTTAGTGAGAAAATCATAGAAGACATAGAAGATAATACAATTAGATATAAGGACTGGAGAAATATCAGTACCTTTAATTTAGCGTGAAAGTTATTTTAGACATTAAATCTCTATTTCAACCATATTTCAATAACGCGTAGGAAGTACCGTTGATCCCTATTCACGGTCTTGTCGTAACCATATTACGAATGAAAAATATGATATAGAGTTTTATCCTAAAAGAAAGATGAAGATTTTTAAATGATTAAATGTTCTACGAGAAATAATGTATATTGAATAATTATTGCCATTCTTACTTAAATTAATGGATTTTTAAAATTTATGAACCGTCATTATATTTTCAGATATGGAATTTACATCACCTCAAATATTGCAAATTATACCAGAATTACAGGTTTTATTATTTATGTAAAGTGCAAGAGTTAAGAATGAACGGAGATTATTGACTTCAGTACAGTATGATAGCACTATTAGATGAGTATTAGGTAATGTAATTATCTTACACCCAAATTCTCTGGGGTTGCTAGTAACTGCTGGGCATATAGTATTAGCCTCCTTGCCTCAACACACAATTGATGAATGGATATCATAATACTAAGAGTCAGTTATGAAAAGTAGTAACCTTGACAAAAGATTCTGTGCTTGCTTGTTAACACTTGAGCCACTGTGCAAAAGAATGTAAACAGCAGTGTTTAACCTCAAGTTTAAGTAAACATGTGCGAATTTCCCTCAAAATTGTCTTTTTTTTCCCACTCAACAGATCGTTCTCCTCGATTAAATCAACAAAGAAGAACAGTTATAACCATCAAAGACAACGATGATCCCTATGGTGTAGTTGGATTTAGAAAATCTGATTCCCCAATAATTGTCAAGGAAAATAATAAAATTAAAATTAAGATTTTAAGAGTAGCAGGCACCTTCAGTAATGCAGCTGTTCAAGTGCGAACTTTAGGAGGAGGGGAAGAATGGGAAGCTAGGATTTTGAGTGAGCTTCCCAACAATTCACCTATCAAAACTATGCTAGCCAAACGCACACATTTACCACGCATAACAACGGATTACACAGCAGTTAACCAAGTTATTCAATTTACCGTAAGCAATTTTTTTATTACCTAAAAAAAATATTTGTCATCTGTGTAAAAAATTTCTATATTCTATTCCGTTTCATTTTATCCTCTTTGTTTATATTATATTTTATTGTATTATATTATATATTATATTATATTATATTATATTATATTATATTATATTATATTATATTATTATATTATATTATATTATATTATATTATATTATATTATATATACTTTAAGCTTAATTTGTCATTCGCATCGTTCAGTCTGTGATAACACAATGGAATATGACCTAAGAAAAATCTTCCAAGTAACTCATAAGCTCTGATTGTCCGATCATAATCGTAAAAAAAGACGCGGGGATAACAAGAAAACAAAAGTCAGTTTGTTTTAGAGAGGGGTCTATTAGCAATACAATATTAATAATGTCTATGGTAATAATTTTCAGATCAGTATAAGATGAATATAGAGTGTGGGTTGGTTTTTGTGGCGAAGGGAGTAGTCAGTTATGCGACTGGATACACGCATAAGCATGTGTGTGGCAATGTAATATTAATAAAATTTATCATGTAGATTTTGGTATGAGAAATTTTACCTATTACTGAGGTGGAGTTGATCTTGAATTTTATTAAGTAATAGAAATATTAATGGCCAGTAAAAGCGATCAATATTTCTTTAACGGTAAGAGTCTTGTAAGCGTCATCTTATTTGCAAGTTTGTTGAAACGTTTTGGTTTTATAATAGTAACTGTCATTTTTCTTGCTTTTAAACCTTAAAACAGTGCCACGATCTAGCCCTGATGGTTGTTATTCTTTAAGCATTACAAAGAGAATTTCTGAGGATATTTCCTTTAAGAGAGAGCTCCTTCAATACCTTTACCTGATTTCGTTTATATTTTTAAATTTTCATTTCTGACAGTCTGGAATTCGTGGTGCAGGCGTACAAAATTACGGGGTTTCTTATTAAAAGCTTGCAACGAATGTAGAATATATTTAGTTATGATGTTGTTGATTTTATTTGTTTTACTTTTTTCTTCTGGCACATGAACTTCCTGGTTTCGTTACCAGGTTATTTTAAATGAGAGAAGACTTTGTTGCCTTGCACTAAAAGTGCTGAAAATAAATGTTCTTGTCTCCCTTTATCCGAAAACTTTTTAATACTAAAACTACATTTATTTTTGTTCTTCAGGAACAAAATACTATACCAAATAGCGAACAGGTACAAGAGATGACACTGACTATTAAAGGGGATAACTTAGCAGAGGCACCAGAGTCCTTTATCCTTTTTCTGTCAAATGTAACTGGTGGCGCTCGATTGCCAAAAACACAGGAAACCCTCCAAGTATGTATGCGTTTTGCAACGTTAATTTTGGATTTACCTTTAATTTAATCAGTTTGTTTGACAAGTTTGTTGAAATTGTTATACTTTGTTTAGAAGATATGTGCTTGATTAACACCTTAAATATTGTATTTCAATGTTAGTCTTAGTGTATCTTTGAGGTAAGACTTAGACTTAGACTTAGACTCAGACTTGGACGTAGACTTAGACTTGGACTTAAACTTTTGACCCATAAACACTTAGGGTACCCTTCCCTTATTTTACTTCTTTGACGTTATCGGATATTACTTGAATGTTTTTCTGCCTCTTGTGTTGGTCTTTTTCTCTTACTCTGTTTTCTTTTATACGTATGCACCATTTGTAGGTGTTTCCTTTGCTGTGTTTTGCAACCTGTTTATACCTTTCTAAAATCTGTTCTTTCCCCCTCATTTCGTTGCTCATCACCACTAATTTGTGAACACCCTTTGTTTCTTATCTGTTAATCTTATGTCTATATGAAGAGACATAAGCTCAGCATACTTGTAGCAATCTTGCCTTTTCTTAGGACGTAATCAAAAAAGTAGAACATTGGCAGCTTAGATTATTAGTATTCCATTTTTCTCTATACTTCACGTTTACAATAGCTGAAGCTCGTTACCCGTTATGTGCAGAAATAATGATCTTTTCTCTGGCAAAGTTTTCTTGCCCGCAATGCCACTCTCTTTACTCCCGTATGAAATAAAGGCTTTTCAGTTACAAATCTGTTTGTAACTTTTGCCACACAAAGTTCCTATTTTTTGGAGCTACTCATTTATTTCTTCTAAGTATACAACATGCATGCTTAGCTTGCATATTCTATATCGGTGTTTAGATTAAGGTGGAAAGTATGATCAGACTGTTCTATGCTAGCCCACAATAATTAATTTTTCACCCTGTTAAGCCTTTCTTGAGACCTACATAAAGCGGAAAGATCCCTCAAATGGCATGTCTTGTGCCTTACTGTTGCAAGGAACTAAACCATCTTGTAACGTTTTTACCTTATTATTTTCATTGTTAATTATTAATTCAAAATTTGTTTTGTTTGTTTAAGTAGCTTATTGTCCGGTGGAATACTGGTCGCAAGGCTAGCAGTATTTCACTAAAATGAGATACAGCCGCAACTTACAAGGTTCTATTTTTCTATTTTTGGTACCTGAAGATATCTAATTTATTCCTGACTGTAGTCATCCTTTGATAATTTAGAATTAGAATCCGTCATTTTCTGTTTTGTTTCGCTTTCTTTTCATTTTGAGTATGGTGTTCTTCTACCATGGTATGGAATATGATGGTTCTTCTGTTGTGACTACAAACTCACTGCGTTTTTCAGTCGTTAGGACAACGCCTGGACATTTACAGATTCATAAGTATTTAGTTTTTTTCTTTTGCTGCTGTGATATTTTCTACCGTAGCCATTTATATGCGGACCAACAGAAGACAAGATATAGGCATTTGGCCACATTGGCAACTTGTTTCTCAGTCCTTAGTGCCTGGCAAGTTACAACAGACTTGTGAGTTTGCCTCAGAAGTTTTACTACTGCAGGGTTGGCATTTCCTTAGGCAATAGTGCATTAAGGAACACAAATGCAGCTGATGAACAAGAAAATTGAAATTAAACGGAGAAATATTTTAATGAAGTTTTATGGACAAGAATACTAAGTAATAAAAGGTTATATTATATCACAGAGCAGAAGAAATGGAGTTTTACGATCAGAAAAAGTTGGTTTGGGCACATATTTTGATTGGATGAAAAGAAGGCTGCAAGAGAAGTATTGCAGGCTTTTTTAATTTTTAAAGAAACCTGGTGAAAGACCAAAGTTTCTAAGAACATATAAACAGAATTTTAATTTCAAAACCGCTAAAGAAATGATAAGTAATCTGAAAAACATGTGAAAAAAGGTTATATTGGAGAAATGTAATGAGAAACATAAAGTTGTACATTTATGACGAGTATAATATGACGGGGTATAATGATGGTGATTATGGTGACAATGATGATGATGATGATGATGATGATGATGATGATGAATCTGAGTAACCGATCTCAACCCCTCTAATATCTAGGCTGAGAACCAGCAATAAAATCTGTCCGGTGGACAGGCTTATAGTAAGATTGTTCTTTCGAAATTAGTTGCCAGCTATTGTTTTGTTCACCGAATTTTTAATAGTGGCATATTTTTTGTCTTTAGAAATTTTTAGTGGTGACCATAGGTGGTAGTGGACTCTGGAATGGACAGGTTGGATTTACTGTTAAAAGAGGGCAAATAGACGAAGACAAAACTGGAAAAGGTAACCACCCGCCTTGAGTGTAGACTTTTATTGGACAGTTTTTGAAATTCTAAAGTGTAATTCCTACTTTTTAAGAGCAGCACTGGGTGCTACTTGCTTATTCTTAAGTTATCAGAGAGAGAGGGGGGGAGAGACAGACAGACAGACAGAAAGACAGCCAGCCAGACAGAGAGACAGAGACACAGAGAGAGAGAGAAAGGCAGAGACAGAGAAAGAGACAGAGACAGGCTGGCAGACAGAGAGACAGACAGACAAGAAGGAAATAGACATTGAAAGNGGAATGGACAGGTTGGATTTACTGTTAAAAGAGGGCAAATAGACGAAGACAAAACTGGAAAAGGTAACCACCCGCCTTGAGTGTAGACTTTTATTGGACAGTTTTTGAAATTCTAAAGTGTAATTCCTACTTTTTAAGAGCAGCACTGGGTGCTACTTGCTTATTCTTAAGTTATCAGAGAGAGAGGGGGGGAGAGACAGACAGACAGACAGAAAGACAGCCAGCCAGACAGAGAGACAGAGACACACAGAGAGAGAGACAGGCAGACAGAGAGACAGACAGACAAGAAGGAAATAGACATTGAAAGAAATGGAAAGATAGACCTGGTAGGTAGATGGATAAGTGAGTAACAGACGTATATATACATACAGGCAAGCAGAAGAACATGAATACAGTTATATTTCTTCTATACTGTTTTGCTCTACTATTATGATCAACTTTTATCTCCTATCTTTAAAACGTTGTGTCAGATCCAATAATTCTTTACAGGCTATAGCCATTTATGTAAGTCATGAACTCAAAATCGGAACCCCGTAAAGAGAACATTAACATGGGTTTTGTTTTGTTTATTATGTTGTTACTACATCCAAGCTGCTAGGGCAATAAATATCCTGAAATTTCGACTGATCTCAAGTTTATTAAAATGATTCCTCGTTGTGACATGTACACGGCAATTAACACGTTGATCAGAACTAGTAAGATGATAAACAATATCGGAGAATGTTAACGATAGTTTCTATGATATTTTGTGGCTAAACTGACACAAAAAATGCTAGTATGTTCCAATATTATCTTTGGACATTTCATGGTTTCCATTGAACCTCTTACTCAAATCTTCACACACAGTGCTTAGCCTATTAAGTGGCAAAAGCAATTCGGTGAAAAGGTACTAGGGTAGCCAACTCGTTGGTTCGAATGGCTCAGCGCAACTTTTCCCCCTTTATTTGAATTTCCTTTCTTCGATTTGTTTTTCAAGGCAGCAATTTTGTTATCCGACAGAATAACCTTTAACTAACAGCATGCGATCTTGTTACAAAGTCATGGAATCATTGACTTTTGGATAAAAAAAATAATTTGTTTTTCATTGTTTAAGAGGAAATGCTGAAGCATTTTATTCTTTGAAAGCTACAAGCTGGAGACAAGCTAAAATTTTAACAATTATGTAAAGTATGCTTTCATTGTCAATCCACCTCCCCCAAAAAAAACAACCAACAAAACCAGAAACATAGTAGTGGCTATTTTATACTTTTGAAACATGGGGCCTTACTTTGTTCTTGTATTGTATTATTGCTTTGAATATGTTTTGTTTTAGTTTGTCAATTCAGTTCTGTATTCACGTTAATCGCTCGGGGTTTTCTTAATCTAAAAGTAAAAAGTATTTTGTCGACGTTTTGAGAGATACTTTAACATCATTTGGCAAGATGTATTTATCAGTGTGTTGTCATTGTTTGGTATTTATGTAAGATGCCTATGATTGGGTGAAGAAGTGCATATCAACGAAAGTGGAAGGTGCTGTTATGAAAGGGAGACAAAAGAAAACATGGGAAGTAGTCAAATCGGATTTGAAACATGAAGGTGTCACCAAAGATCTAGCAAAGGACAGAATGGCCTGGAAGTCTATTTTATTGAACTGTCCAACACATGCCAGCATGTAAAACCGACATAAAACCGAATATGATGATGATGATGATGATGATGATGATGATGATAATGATGATGATTTATGCGTTGATGGAACGTGGAAGTAGTTTTGCGGAACTTAAAGGAAAGCCTGCTGTTTGTGGAGGTATTATGTGACTCAATTAATGACTTTGAGGTTTTGGCGGTTAAATTATGGCGGATTTAATTTTTAAACATTGCTATCATAATTGAACAGTTGAAATGTCAACAGAACCTGAAGGATAAGATTTTATGTTTGAAAAAAAGTAGAAGTTAGAATAAAGTGGGCGGCAGGACCTATTTGATAGACCTTCCTGATTTGTCACATAAAAAAGATTATTTACCTTCCAGGTTGTCTTAAAGACAGAAATAAAAATAATATGACACTTGCTTCTTTCCCCATATAATGTAGCGTCCTTTACAGTTGAACGAATTGGTGAACGGAATCAGGGCATAGAGGTAGATATTATTAATTGATGAAATTATTGCAGTTAAATTTTGATGTAAGGTATATAAATTGCACAGTAACTTTAATATTTTGAAGTGTATTAAAATTTGAACCACTTCTATATTTTTTTTGTGAGATGCTATTTTTTACAAAGAAATTTGCAGACACCTTTGAATGTATGATCATTTTCTTGTTGAAAGCGATTTGCGTTGAGCATTTAGATAGGCCAGGAAGCTTTCCATGTTTTGCCGGCTGTTTAGTAAAGAGGAGCAAATTGCAAAAGTATCTCCTTACGTCATTATTGTTATGAATTATAATAATAGAATAGAATAAATTATTTACTTGTAATAATTTATTTTACTGAATTCATGCAAATTATTATAACTAAGTCCGACAAAAAGTAACTCTTAGTATTACATAACTTTAATTATTTTTAGATAATTAAAATGTTGAATAATAAATATCTTTATCAAGCTTGTTGTGGAATGTAAAATGGGTATCAGTTACACGTGTAGTTAACCTAGGAAACTAGGAAACTACCCGTATTTTACCAGCTATTTAACTGTGGCATTAAAAAATAACCAAAACAGTACAATGGTCATTGTGGTATTAGGAAGTTATGATGTTGATGTGATAGATATGGTCATTTCTTCTATAACGACGTTATAGCAACGTGCATCATGCTTTATGTAGAGACTGCCGTTTTTATAATGTGGGTGACTGAGGTATACTTGATCTTTCATAAAATATATCCTCTTTAATATTATTCATTATGGTGAAGAAGCCAATTGATGTGATGTGATGAGTATTAATTTAGAATGATATGTCACCAGTGACAAGATAACTAAATCACAGATCGTTAGGTAGTAGCGAGTTTGAAAAAATGTAAAAGTCGTGTTGTCATTGGGGTCCTTTTGAGTTAGTGTATGGCCCCTATAGTTGCATAATTTTGTTGTACAAAGTTGTACAATATTTTAGAATTTCAGTTTTTGGCGTATGATTTCTACATTGCTGCGTCATTGTGCAATACTGTAGCTACTTTTATAAGTTTTCCCAGATCACGAACCGCAACATTTGACTCTAATGTGTAGGTCTACAAATACAAAAAGAATATTTTATGTTAGACAACCATTTAATAAGTAAATTTGACTTAAAACAATAGAAATGGCCTTGCTTTGACAGGAAAGATTTTACAAAACCCAAGCTAGTGCTGTTACAAAGATCCTGTCAGTAGCTATATAGTCCCTGTCAGTAGCTATAAAGACCCGGTCGGTAGCTATAAAGGCCCTTAGATATACAATATTTTTTCTTCTAGGTATTTTGGGCAATTGATCCTAAACCAGAAGCACTTCGGAAGTTAATTATTACATCAGGAGTGTTGAAATTTCTCTCTACTCAAACGTCTGCTGATATAAACTTGCAATTGAAAAAAGATGAGGTTGGTGGAAATATCTGAGGACTTGTCGCTTTTTCTGTTTTTACTTTAATGCAAAAGGTGTCTTTTTATTCTTTATAACGTTATTTTTGTGCGATTGCTAAATTGTACAATTCTCGTATGGATGCTTGGCTACCTCTGATCTACTTTAAGAATTTCTTGAAATCTAATATCAGTTAAACTCTTTTTATGTTATGTAATTTTTCTTCTTCTCCCCTGTTACTAATTTGGGCTACTTTTTATGTAAAATTATATGCGTGATTGTTAATTGTAATCTCTGCCGTTTAAGGGTTTATTTCAGGAGAAAAAAGTCCATTACCACATAAGTTAATCGTGCTCGGTTTTCACCGAAATCAAGAAGACCATTACATTAATTTACTCACACCTACTGTAACTATTCGGCAATTTGATATTGGAGAATAACGTTGAAATAACTGATCATTTCAGTTCTTAAACTAGATTGCCCCTGTTAGCTTTTCATGAATATAATAATATTTTCAATATTGTCAATAACAAAAGTAAAGTATATTAGGCTGTAGTGAGGACAATTATGTATTCTCTACAAAACGAAGCCAGCACTGCTTTCCTGTCTAATAAATATGTTTGGTGTTAATTATAGTCTTTCCCATTTTGTTACTCCATAATTTTCTTTGCCGATGATTTTATGGTGAAAATTATGAATTAAGGTAGCTTTTATAAGATATTTACGATAGTAACCAACTACAAGTTTTGTTGGAAAATCCGCGTTCTAATTCGAGAAAAAGATTGAGTGCTTTGCACCTGGAAGTGTAATTGGTTTTTATCCAATGCATTTCAGAGAACAAGGGAACATCAACCTTGGTCGTCTTAATAAACAACAGAGAAAGAACAACAAATGCTGCCAGAATACATACAAAGAAACCACAGCTTCCTTTAGTGGCGAAAAACAAGAGTTCACTTTTTTTTTATTTGAAGAACGTCTCAAAAGGAATTATTCAAGTATTGGAAAAAAAATTATATATATAGGTAGTTGTACTGTATAATAACGAACGTAAATATACAAGAACCTTATATATAGTATATAAGGCTAAAAACATAGTCTCTCATAGTATTAGTAATGACTTATAGGATGAAAATAGTAACTTCCACCCTTAAATTGAAAAACATAGGTATTACCCATAGTTTATTTCGTGCTTTTTACTGATTTAAGATTCCAGAATTCTCAACGTGGTTTTTGCTGAAACTAAACAATGTATCAATTGGAGCACAGATACAAAAAGAGAAATCAAGTGTAAATGTAACAATTCTGGAAAGTGATTATCCAGCAGGAAGGATTGGTTTTGACCGGAATTCAAGGTAAGTTTACATTGAAAAATATATATTTTTAACAGGGAAACATATTAATTATAATTAACATGTTTCCCTGTTCGCAAAACTTTGTTTGTTTTTCCGTGAATTATACGTGAATAAAAGGCTTTTAATTTAGAGTCCATAAACTGTTCCAATAGGTCTCCAGGTTTAACCTAGTTTTTGAAATATTACGGCTGCTGGGTGAGCTCTTTGGGGTTATTTGAATAAGGATAAAGTACAACAAACTATTCATTAAGAAATAAAAAATAATTGGAACTGCTTATAAGTGTATGATAGCTTAAACGATATGGTAAAACCGTAATCACAAAAACCTGTACGAAATCTACTGTGACGTAGGACATCAATAATGTTCAGTTTTTGTATTTAAAGTCCGAAGCCTTAAACCTTAAAACAGAACTCTTATTCCGCAGTGATTAACTTTATCCTTTTTAACTGAATATTTTAAAAACCAGTCATAGCACATACGTTGCTCCTTTTGCACCACAAGAGATTTTATTTTCTCTGTCAAGAGTTTTTGAAATTTGTTACCACAGAAGGTATACTTGTGGAGTCAGTTAATTTGACTGGCAGCCAAATTGTATTACTCAAAAAAGGCTTCTTGAATGAGTTCTTGGAATGTGAATGTCCTTACCGTTTTTACTAGATGACCTTTTTATACTAGCTAACCAAACGTCGTCAAGGTGTTTCCTAACCCCACTCAGTGTTAATCCAGGTTACTTATTAGAAGACCAATGGTACTATTGTTTAACACGTAAGAAGATCGGTTTGTACATAACTGATACAACTCTTCTTTTTGCTACGAATTACAAAGATATAAATATGTAACATAACCATGCCTTATATTTATTTATCATAGATACCCTATAATAAATCTAGGAGACACTCGTCATCAATTGGTTGTGCGTCGTTACAATGGTACAATGGCTGATGTAACAGTAAAGTATCAGACTGTTGTTTTACCGGGTGTTATTACAGAGGGCGGGGTCAGTCTTGTTCCTGCTATTGCCAGTGCTGACTTTGCTGTGGCCTCAAACACATTAACTTTTGCCAAAGGAAGGGTAAGAATTTACTTGAGTTGTGTTTACGGTCTCGTGCTCTTTTAAATCCAATTCCTCAATAAAACCGAATTGGAGTATTAGTGTGGGGCTTAAATTGTTAAATTTTGTAGTTGTTTTGTACTTGCATGAAAGCATTAAAATTATTTCAGTGTAAAATGGAAATTCGTACATCCTGATAGATGCTGCTTAGACACTGTCCCCAGGTATTGGGTATTTTCTTCTTTATTTTTCTTAGTCGTCTTGTGTATGATGATAATGAGAAGCAAGTGAAAAGGATTAACACATTTATCCGGAATGTAATTTTTTGTCCAAAAGGCGTACCAACTGGATTTTGAGAATGAGAATTGGAGCCAAAATGAATTTCCTGAATAATTCGCAAGGCAACTTTTAAAATCGCTTTCCAACAGCAAGCTGTGATTAGCAAACACAGTTTAGAAACAAGATATAGGATGTCGTATTGAAATGGACAAAGAAGAGTAGCAGTAAGTTATGTGGGGAGCATCGGGCAGAGGAAATTTGTGCTTGTGTTTAGAGATTATTGTTGTGCTTTAAAATGTAATAAACTTTGTTGTTATTTATACATTGGTTTGATGCCTTCTTTTTTTAAAAATACCTTTAATTTTCTTAACGTATTTTTTGTTATTCACATGTGCCTTATATAGACCGAAGCCTACATTGACCTTACCCTTACACCTTTAAAAGCATCACAAGGATCGTACCCTAAAGTATTCAATGTTACCCTCATGCAAGCAACAAAAGGAGCAAGGTAAAGCTACTATATGTGGTTTTTGTTTGCAGTTGCTGGTTAATTTTTTTGTTTTCTTTGTGATTCGATATGAAAACGGCGATACCGTTTCAGAATTAAAATTCTGTAATCAAAAACAAAAANATTAAATGTTGAAATGATGATGGTATTTTTGCATTTCATCAGGTTTGATTTTTGGGTCTCTAGTTGCTTTTCGAACTCCGCCGGAGAATCCTGAACAGCGGTAGAACGCGCTCCTTGGTGAACCGCGCGACGAGCGATGCGGGATGAATGTCTGGGGAGTTGTGTAGTCATAAAAAAAAGTCTTTCGATAGCTGATATACTGACTGCGCTCGCTACTTCTACAGCCAGTGATTAGCAAACACAGTTTAGAAACAAGATATAGGATGTCGTATTGAAATGGACAAAGAAGAGTAGGAGTAAGTTATGTGGGGAGCATCGGGCAGAGGAAATTTGTGCTTGTGTTTAGAGATTATTGTTGTGCTTTAAAATGTAATAAACTTTGTTGTTATTTATACATTGGTTTGATGCCTTCTTTTTTTAAAAATACCTTTAATTTTCTTAACGTATTTTTTGTTATTCACATGTGCCTTATATAGACCGAAGCCTACATTGACCTTACCCTTACACCTTTAAAAGCATCACAAGGATCGTACCCTAAAGTATTCAATGTTACCCTCATGCAAGCAACAAAAGGAGCAAGGTAAAGCTACTATATGTGGTTTTTGTTTGCAGTTGCTGGTTAATTTTTTTGTTTTCTTTGTGATTCGATATGAAAACGGCGATACCGTTTCAGAATTAAAATTCTGTAATCAAAAACAAAAAAAAGCAAAAATGCAACTTTTTTTTCAATAGAAAGCTGAGTCCTCATCTTTGTCCAATATTCATGGAGAATCACTGTGATATTAACACTCCTGTGGCTGCTTCCCCACCTGAGGAATGCTTATTATATTCTCAAGATCTGTCTTGACGTTCGTATATTCAGTCTATTGTCTGCTTCTAAAAATGTTGGTTCTTTGCTGTTACCGAGCTAGGGTGTACCTTATGCCTGAGGTCATTTTGTTTCTCTCTAACTCTACCATTCGTCCTTGCATGGAACACTGTTGTCCCATCTGAACAGGTGCTCCCTAATCTCGTCTTCATGCTCTTCATAGAGTTCAGAGACGTATTTATAACTTGACAGGTACATATATTGCTCCTACTCTTTAACTGTTGTTGTATCGACGTAATGAAGTTTGCTTTCGTCTTTTCTATACGTATTCTGAAAAGTGTTCGAATGAGCATTTCTCGCTGGTACCAATTCTGTTTGTTATGCCCCATATAACTCTTTTCTATCAACATCTTCATCCTTATGGAATTATTGTTTCTCATTGTAATAATTTTATATATGAATTTAGTTTCTTTCCTCAAACAGTATGTTTGTGGAAATCATTGGCTTCTGAGTGCTTCCCTCCATTATATGATTTGAAGGTGTTTAAAGCTAAGATAAACTCTTATGTTTTGACCTAATTCTTATCCCTTGTCTTCTTTTTTTCCACTTCTTTTCATAGTTCCATACACTTAGTTGATCTATGCCATGTATGGTTTTTCATCATTAAAAAAATCAAGTAAAATAAACTACTCTACAATATAAATGAAAAATAAGGTATGGCAGAAAATACTTCGACAGTTATTTCGAAAGTTTTTTTGAGGATACTTCGAATATGTATATCTTTATATTTGGGACTACTTTCTTTAAAATGTTTAGTTGGCAATCGGCTGCTAAAAACTTTGAAAGCCACAGCTTCTGATTATGTTCTCATTGAAAACCATCAGGTGGCATTTTTAAGATAGTGTGGAAGGGTGAAAATTATTTCCATTTTTGCTTATTTATTATTATTTATGGGACAAATATTCATACATTGGATAATTATTGAATAAGTGGAGCAGTTTATGAAATGAGAAGGATTGAGGGCTTTATCGTGATGACGGCCTAGTGATTTTACGCAATTCTAACGCCTCATCCACTGATAGGATGAGAAAAGATATTCGGATCTTCAAAGGTATCAATCTGCAAATAGAAATAGCCACTGGACTCCGTTCTGTCAACTTCCTCGATATACCAATGGACCTACCTACGAACTCATTTCGTCCGTACAAGAAACCCAATGACTGCCTTCTCTATGTAAATAAATCTTCAAACCCCCCTAAACAGATCCTTAATCAACTACCGAAATCGATTTTCAACAGACTTTCACAAAACTCATCAAACGAAGCAATTTTTAACGAATGAAAAACCGCCTATGAAGATGCATTGAAAAAAAGTAGATACCACAATACCAAGCTACATTACAATCCAGACCCGGCACACACCAGAAGGAGAAGTCGGCCAAAAAACATCATATGGTTTAACCCACCATTTAGCAAAAATGTGTCTACCGATGTCGCACGCAGATTCCTGAACCTAGTTGATAAAATTTTCCACCATCAAGCCGTCTACACAAGCTTTTCAATCGCAACAACACGAAAGTGAGCTACAGCTGCACTGATAATGTTGGGAAAATCATCAACTCCCGCCACAAAAAAATAGCATCGCCCAATCCATCAGCGAAGTTACCATGTAATTGCAAGAAAAAAGATGAATACCCTTTGGACCGTGACTGTAAAGAAAAATCAGTCATATATAAATGCGAAGTTAGTGCGCCGGAAGTCCAGAAGAAAGTTAGATTGGGTTGACCAAAAAAGATTTCAAGACAAGATATAACGGACATAAGCAATCATTAAGAAATGAGAAGTACAGAAACAGCATAGCCCTTTCGTCGTACGTATGGGACCCGAAAGAAAAGAGCATTTGAATTTGTATTTCGTTTCTACACATTCCAGGTGGCAATTTCGTATTTGTCTTATTTTTGTAGGCATTTATCTTATTTTGTTTTTGTTATCTTGAGGGCGTACTTTTCTTTAACTCTGCTGGGACAGTCGTTGTTTCAACCAACCACACAGGACCCATCACTTTAGTGTTCTTATTATTATATATGGCTGTACTATCCACTTTGACCATACTGGGAATCAATTAAAAGAAGTAAACCTTTTTTCTCAGTCGCTGAAGTCGCACTGACTGTGAAGCTTTGACCTTTGACATTTGATTGTGGCCATTACCTTGATGATTCTTGAAAGAGACTTCCATTTCGATACACCATCTACTCACTTGCCAGCATGCTAAGCAACAAATCATCTTCTCCATGACCCAGGGCGGGAACTCTTGCAGGTACTGTGCCCTGACTAGTTGTGAGTATTTTTCTTTAAGTCCCCTGTCAATATACGCAGAGCTAAGATGAATCAGTTCTATTCTTAGCCCTTACAGTTCTGTCTTCAGATACGCAGGGTGTGAGTAGAAGTTTTCATATCACTATGATATAGGACACTGTAATCATAAGTCTGTGTTTACCGAGAAAGTAACACAATACTTGATTTCTAAGATTAAAGGTACAGAAGCTAGAAACCTGGAGGTTTGTTTGCATTCATTATATTTAAAGTGTGGTAGCTTTAGATTAATTCTTTTACATGAAGTGGTAACAGCTAGGCAGAAGAGAATTAAAGTGAAGAAATGAATAGAACACATTCATCACCTTACATATGTAAGACCGACCCTCACGCTTCTTATAGTAGAGAGGGGTTTCATCTGAGTGATGTAGACTTAATCAAAGAGACACAGCACTTCTGGCTAGCCAACAATAAATTTAACAATTCAAGTACATTTAATTCAAAATCTTCAATTTGTGAAATTCTTTTATGTTGATGTAGGTATGTATTAAAAATGTATAAACCAAGCCTAATTTCCTTTATAAATTAAGTTCTGTGGAGGAAATTGTCAACAATACCCGCCTGACACATTGCAGAAGGGGTCCCAGCTGTCTTGGTAATTTATTTGTTTCGTATAATGTGTTTTGTTAATTATTGAACGATTGCAATTTGCTTATTTGTAGAACTTCTTTACTCATTGTTTTTTATTAGCCTTTTACAGTCGTTGGCTTCCTCCCGCCTGATTATTTCGGATAAAAGCCAAACAAGCCAGTTCCTTAGACTTTATGCTGATGCAAGGTCTTCAGTTTTAGATGACAAAGAGATTGAGAGGTATGACAGAATAGAATATATAAATGTAGTGTGTAAATGGGATTTGTATAAATTTTTTATGTTATTGAACTTACCGTTTGGCAGGCAACAGCAGCTTTCCGAAAGGATCAATTTGATAAAATAAAGACCATCGTAAGGGTACACTAGTAGCACAGGTGGAACGTTCTCCTTGTTTACTCCATTCCACACCACAGTCTTTTTTGAGTAGCAACACCTTGTAATGCATAGGACTTGCTCATTTTATGCCAAACGAAAGGAGAGGCATCGGATTTGCAGTCTCTGCGCATGGGTGCGTGCTTACTAAACAATAAGACTTTGTAACACCATTTTCTTTGTTAATCAGCTAACCGCCTCAAAACCAAGAATAGTGCATGACAAAATTGCGGCCCTGGTTTTACAGTACCATTGCTTTCTAATGAAACTGGTAGCATAAAAAGAAGCTTTGTCTTTGCATTAACGCTTTTAAGAATCTTATATAGTCATATAAAATAATAACCAGTGCACACAACATCTTCTATTTTGGCAGTGTTTATTTCTTTTAAAAAACATACAATAATAACGATAAGACTAAACAAATTCTGAGTTTTAACTTATATACTTCTTATTTGTTACTGTGATCATTGGTACGTAGTTGTCTCATCTAAAAGTCGACTTAACGTCATGGGTGGCTCACCACCACCACCCTTTTTGCCTTCCATAGCTGTAGAAATAAAAAGGAAGTGTTCTATTACGTCGAAGCAAACAGACAGTGCTATCTACGAAAGACCCTTAGTTTAGTCATATGACGTAGTTAGGCAAGAGCACCAAATCTGCTCTTTATTGTCACTTGATTCGAATAAAACGTAGTCGGATATTTTTTATCTTCTAACTTTATTCTTGAATTTTTGTTTATTAATTGTGTTTTGAATATATTGTTATATACTTGAATTATATTTATTCTTTATCAGATTTATTCTTAATAGTTCTTGTTATTCATGGAGTAGTTGCTACGTGGTAAATCATCTACTCACCTTGCTAGTCGTTTCTTGTTCGAGCCTCGCCATCATCCTATAAATACTACCTCTGACCTGTTTCTCTGTCAAGAACGGCAGACTATTGTGCTATATATAAGCGATATCAATTCAGAAAATACAGTTTATAGATTGCGACCAATAAAGCGATCATAAAGTGAGAAGTGGAGTTGTTTATCGCATAACATGTCCACGATGTGAATCGTGCTATGTTGGTTGGACTTCTGACCACATGTATACTCGTCTTCTCCATCACAAGAAACCATCACAACCAGTCGGTAAACACCTCAAATCGTGTGGAGCGTTGAAAGAGTTTACGGTGAAAGATATGGAAATTTTGGCTGCAACCACCAGGAGCGAACAATATGGTTTAACTTTGGAAGCTATTTGGCAAGAACTCATACGTCCTAAGATCAACGTTAAGGAAGAGTTCAAAAGCCGAAAGCTTACAATAATGTTGTAATCAATTTTATTGNATGTATACTCGTCTTCTCCATCACAAGAAACCATCACAACCAGTCGGTAAACACCTCAAATCGTGTGGAGCGTTGAAAGAGTTTACGGTGAAAGATATGGAAATTTTGGCTGCAACCACCAGGAGCGAACAATATGGTTTAACTTTGGAAGCTATTTGGCAAGAACACATACGTCCTAAGATCAACGTTAAGGAAGAGTTCAAAAGCCGAAAGCTTACAATAATGTTGTAATCAATTTTATTGGTCGCAATCTATAGACTATTGTGCTATTCCATGTTTTATAGATAAGATCCGGGGTAGTGTAAACCAGAGGATAAGAAAAATATGAAACGTATTTTGAAAATACGAGGGAAAGTATCCCTTTTGCACTAAAGTGACTTAAGTGCTTCTTAACGACGAAGCTCTCATAAAATAGATGGATTTTTTGTACCGGTTTAATTGCCTTTGGTTTTATTATTGTTATTCCCTGGTGCCTCAATTGTTTCAAACCCTTTAATATTGAGAAAGAGGACGTCAAAACTAAAGGGAAAAAATTAGATTTCTATCATAACGAATTCGCATGCCAAGTCCTTTTCATGCCCATCAGTTCCTTTTCCTGTGCAGTACATTAATTACTTAGTTCTATGCACTGTTTTCTACTGTTTACGAATTTTATACATAATAGTTTAACTCCGTATATAAGGTCCTTCACCAATTTTTAAGCAGATAAAAGTTACAGCTATGTAAATGACAGTTAGTGTTTGTAGTTTCTTTTTTAAGTTGAATAAATTGACTGTGAATATAGCCTGAAATACGTCAAAAGTGAAAACTATTCTCGTTTCTCTCCTTTTTTTCACCTCTTCCAAGGAGGTTATGGTTTCCCCTCCGTTTGCGAAAAATAAAAGATATTAACGAATTTGGATGATATTATTGGGAAATGTTGATAGTAGCACATGCAAGATCTTGTTAAATTGTGGTTTTATTCAGGATCAACGTCAGGTTTCTTTTTGGAATTGTTACAAATTTCACTACTACGAGTGCAAGCCGAGATAGCATTCTGGAGGCTATGTCAAACTGAAGGTCTGAAGATCCCTGTTTCGATCCCAGGTCTAGGCAGTATTTTTCATTGGTTTATTTTTGGTGTTGGTTTTGGATCTTTTTGTTGAATGGAGGATGATAAAATTCAGTAAAATTCCCAATAGGGAAGAATTTAATGCTGGGCGGAGCTTTCCACTCTCTGAGTGCTTTTTTATTTATTAGGTTTTTTATTATTGTTTTTAACTTTGAAATTACCTTTTCATTTTTTGTAGCATCTTGTCGCAGCTCTTTGCTTTGGTAAACAGACCGCCTTTAACAACAAATGAACAGAATTTGGCTAGGAGCGCAATTAGAGCGATAACAAACCATAAAGGTTCCCTGCCTAAAGGCAACAGAGCGTAAGTAATTATTTATTAATTTACTGTACATAGGAGATGCATCTCATTTGACTACATGGGCTTATTTGTTTTGTCATTTCCTTCGTCGATTTGGACCTTAAGAATTTATAAAAGTAAGTAAAAGTTTAAGCCCGTTAATTGCACAAATAAAACTTGGATGCTCAGCTTATTATTGGATGAGCCATAGATGTTGATTACGATACCCAAGTACTAGTTTCTATGCATTATGAATGTTGAACTGGGTTATAGAAAGACGTTTTTCTTTTTCATTTACCACTATAACTGGTTTAGTGATTTATGATTTGATCATCCTATTGTTTGAGGTAGAGGGTTTGAAAAGAAATGACTGTTATAGTATCTACACTGATGGAGCAGCAACAGTGCTAGGTTATGTCCAAGAATAAACAGCAAGGTCCATAAAGCAGTCTGTAAAGCAGATATTTTTGCGGCTCACTCCCTTCTTTAATGTAAAAGACTCCCAAGAAGCCTTTGAAAGAATTTTGAGATTAAATGAAACGTCTTGTAGTTGTTATGACTTTTGCTAAAGCTCGGCCACAAATTGCAGAGATTTTGTCAAATTGTGTACAAAACCTGGGGCTGCCGGGACATGATGTAGTGGTCCGCCTAGCTAACGGTCACTTATTTAAGCTCTTATTTAAGTGTAAATAAGCGCTTTGCTATCCCTAACTTTACGTGGTACAGTCCGATTCTACCGCTCCTGCAGCTGGAAGAGCAGTTGGGCCTTGGCATGAGGAAGAAATAAACGTTGCTAAGGCTATTTACGTCTTTTTCATGGGCTAACAATCCATCACAGAAAAATCAGCTTGTTAAGGAACGTAACGACACTCAATAAATAAAAACAATCTGTGTAAGCTAGTCTTGATCGCGAAGAGAGAAGAGAAAAAGACGACGTGATGACGGTGTTTGGTCAAAGCCTCCGGGAATCTTAACCCTGGCTCGGTGGTAACCCCCAAAGGATCTCACGAATATGGCTATGAAATATCCGGACGATGTACGCGACTTTTATAGCGGTTCAGGTGGGGTATAAAATGGTAAAATATAAGTTCCCATTGCTGAAACTTTGATGCAATAGTGAGATCGGTGTTGCTTGAAGGGAGAGAAAAAATTTCAATTTAAATGCCTGTGATGAATACAAAGAATAAAGTGGAAAGGCCGGGTCATGGAAAAAGATATAGTATGGAAAAGAGCTACAGACAAGATAAGAGATTAAATAGAAAACAGACATTGGAACTAAATCAGACATGTTTTGAAGAAAGAGGTAGTTAATTACTGTAATACAGCGCTTAAATGAGCTACAGAAAGTAAAAGACGAGGAGGAAAGCCAAAAACGACATGGTATAGGACGTTTGAAGGGAACATAAGAAGCCAGAGCTGGAGGTTGTTGAACTACGTCAGAGCAGCGGCAAGGGACTGAGTGGTATGAAAGGAGGACGTTAAGACTTCATGGGATCACTAGCTTGGAGTCAAGCTAAGTAACTCAAGCATAGTGCGTGCAGAATACGACTCTTAGTATTGACATCCATTATATTATTTTGAAGTTATATGGGTACCGAAGAAAACGTTTTACAATGATTGGTAGGATGAAACATAAGAACTGAGCAATTTTGCTTATCCCTGAAACATATACTAGGAGATTTTCTGATACTGAGTTATTCCTTAAAAAAACCACCCCGACCATACCACAGCCGAATGAATCGTTCGACAGTGGTATGCATATAAAAGTAAGACACTCGACTATTGTCCTGAATAACTGATGGTCTATAAAGGAAAATACGACGATAGAGAAATAAATGTTAAGCAAAGGACTACTTCGTTACAAGTGCTGAGATTTTTCTTTGATGAAAATAAAGATCATTGATCCGTGTTGTAAAAGCCCTTTTTAGCTGCTATTAGGCAGAACTAATGGGAGATACCCCCTGATTAATTAATGGGGTCTGAGGTCGTTTGACACCTGACACAACTAATTTTAAACCATCTTGTTTAACTTGACTGCTTTGTGGACCACACCCCTTACTTGTTTCTGCTCCTCGTTTTGTTTTTGTTCTACCTTGTCATAGCATTTTTGTTGTTGTTGACAATATTGAGGGTAGGTGAGGGTTTTATACATTTACTTCGGTTGAGTTTGCATTTGTTAACTTTAATATTAAATGATAATGCCCTTTTTATAGGCTAACTGAACAATCACAGAAATCGCTACTGGACATTTTCGATACACTTCTCCAAGTATCGAGATCCGACACAAGGTAATCAAATCTATCAAATTTTTTTGTGAATACAGTATTTTTATAAGAACCAGTAATTTTTTTTACATACAACATACAACATTTAACATTTTTGAAGAAGAGCCTAATTTTACTGCCATTTTAAACATATATCATCTTCATGTCATTTCTTTTGTTAATTAAACCTAGTATGTATTAAGAATTCCAGGAGAGAAACAAGTTTTTCATTCCCACAAACTTTTTCAGTCTAATGAATAGTACATTCCCCATCCCACTTTTGTGCATTGTGATGCATTGTATTGTTGGGTTACCTTGTATTGTATTGCAATGTATTGTATTGTATTGAATTACATTTAATTGTATTACGTTGTATTGTATTGTATTGGATGGGTCCTTACGCTGACATGCCCTTTCATCCCAAACAGTGTAATTTTTCTTCTCGATCTTGCGCTTTAATTATCATTCCCAGTTGAGTCTTAAAGCTATCACTCTACCAATGTCTTGATCGTCATCTTTTTCTCTTGCTAATAACCATTCCTATTAATAGCTCTTTTCGTAGTCCGTCGGCTCGCACTATCTGCCCAACATATAAATATTTCCTCTTTTCGTCAGATACTCGTCAGTATGGGATCCAAACGAAAGAAAGCCTTCAGCCCCCTACCTTTAAGCGGAATATTGTAGCTTTTACTAGGGTGATTTTTTGACTATTTTGTTGTTTTACTGATTATTTTTCCTTGCCTCGGTTGGTTCCTTCCAGCCACTGGCATTCCCTATACCACTGAGTTACCGTTCGCAGTCCAAATTTGGCACCAACTGTGCTTATTTTTAGCATAATACCGAAATATTCTAAACCCATAGCTACTTGTCTTTTCGTTCAGGTGTTAATCACTCTTCCCCAAATGTCAATTGCATGTATTATCAACTTTGTTCCTCAAGATTTTTTACAGACCTCTACATTATTTTGTAGGTAGTGACCAGGTTACATTTCTTCCATTCACTTTTATCTCTCACACCATTCAGCTTGTGCAAGCCCCTCTGTCAGCCATTTTGTATTACTCATTAACATCTTAAATATAAAGTCTATCTCTTTTGGATGCAGATATTTGTGGTGAAGACCTTGCCATCCACATCTCATCCTTTCATCCATTTCCCTAAAAGTTTCCTTTTAAGTACCCCCTTGCAACCTACGTAAGCTACATAAACACTAATGACGTTTATACCTGTCAGTTTAGCTCTGTTTAGATCTTTGACTCTGTCTACCTTTACTACCCACACCATTCAGTTTATGGGAATAACGAGGCTAACTTTATTCCTCCTGTGTTTCGCACTATAGTATAACAGCTTTTCAGCAATACCAATCTTTCTATTTTTCTACTCATAGCCCCCTTCCAATTTATCTTCTAATAACCCGGTATATAAATTTTCAATGTTCCTTCTTTCCATAAGTTGTGCTATATCTCTTGCAGTACCAGACATGGTGTTCGCATTTCGATTTTAGAATTTTATCCTATATTATATATTATATATGAGGAGCCGTGGCTTAATGGTTGGTGCAGTTGCACAGTAACCAAGAGGTTCTGGGTTCGATTCCTCGAGCTGGCGAGGAGAATTCGAAACTTTACAACAGAAAAAGCCATCGGTTGGCGTCAGGAAGGGAATCCGGCCAAGAAATTCCTCACAGCCAAATCAAAGTCCCTCTGAAGGGCACCGTCTGAGACCCAATTGCTGGGAGATAATGACGTTAAAACTGAAAAAAAGTCCTAAAGTTGTAATTTCTTCGTCCTCTCCTCATTCTGACCTACACTTCTGTTCTTCTACCTTGCCTCCTAATTTTTTGGCAGCGCCACATTTTCCTTTACACTGCTCGCAGTCAATGATATTGGCTGCAAGCAGTGTGAGGTTTAGGAGTCGGAGTCCAGGTTCTTGCAAACCTAGCCTCCGACTATTCTAGTATGGGTTATTGGTTTCAGTTGTCATTAGTTTTTCGGATTTGGGAAGGTTTTTATACCTGCATGTTATTCCTGTTTAATTCACTTTTTTTTGTTACTCGATGTTAATCTACTTTCCTGTAGCTATCTGTCTCGAAGGGCTTTTTCCTGTACCAAGCCAGAGGTGTACAAAATCATTCACAAGGCAAAGAGAGAGCATTTCTAATCCATCTGAGCCAGCCGAGACTAGTGACTGGCACTTTAACTCTTGCTTATCATTACTTTTATGAGGCCAAGAACTGGTGTTTACTATAACGGATTCGTGTATTTTTTAAATAGACAATTCAACTGGAATTGCAATTGTTAAAGTCGGATTTAAAATATTTGCTTGTAATTCTAAGAATTGGACGAGGGAAAAAATGTTGATTATTTTAATCACCATAACAGATTCGATTTCATCATTCGTGTCATTTTTTTCCTTTTGTATTTCTTTGATATAGCAATTTCTAAAATTGTAAGCAGTGTTATTTTACTATTTGCTGTTTGGATTAGGAAATCGATGCATTTTTCTAATTTTTCATTTGGTTTAATTGTGTTTTAGGTCGGTATCTACCTGGGCCAAACTTTTAGAAGAGACAGTTTATCATTTTCTTAACGACAAGGGTTGTCCGTCCAGGTTAGAAATTTTTGCGAGTCCGTTGATCTTAGTGTTTAGCGGCCGTTTTCAAGGGTTTTGGACTAAAACACATGTTTTATCATTTGTTTTTGAACTTCTGATCTAAGCTAAATTTTGTAACTTTGAAAGTTAGCAGTTGATTAGGTCGAAACATTTATTCAGAGTTTTCTCCGGACGTTTACACTTTACCGCAGAGCCCATTTATTGAGGCATAGGAGGCCGTATTAAAGCTATTTGCTTTGATGTTAATACCGTAACCGTTCTTTGGATACAATTTTTGGAGTAAAAGATTTTTAGTCACTATATTCAGTTTTTCGTCCGTTTTACATGCTGTCATGTGTTGGACGGATCAATAAAATGGACTCCCAGACCAGTCTGCCCTTTGCTAGATCTTTGTTGACACCATTTTGCTTCAAATGCAATTTGATTACTTCCTCCCATGTTTTCTTTGGTCTCCCTTTTATAACAACACCTTCCATTTTGATTATTTGCACTTCTTCACCCAGTCATCATCATCTTTTCTCTCCACATGACCAAACCAATGAAGCCGTCTTTTCTGTATTCACTCACTGATGCTATCCAACTTTAAACTTTTCCTAAGATTCATGGAGCTTAACCTGTCCTTCAGGGTTACATTACACATCCACCAAATCATTCTCATCTCATTTCTTTCCATGCAGCTCAGATCTTCAGCTTTCACTGGCCATGTTTAGTGATGATAAAAATTGTTGCGGAGGCTTTTGGTTTTCACAATTTTTCAATGCACAGGTTCTGTTTATTAAGCATTGGACGTTTTTTTTGAATTTTAAAAGCTTGCTTAATATTACCCAAGGCAAGTTATTTATATTACTTGCTGATGTAAATAGTAATACATGAATCATTCATAAATCAATGTCATTGTTTACGCACCACATCAAACAGATTGGAAGCTTTTAAGTATTATGAGAATCAGCAGTTATCAGAGAAGAGAATTAATTTGTATTTTCTTGTCACGTTTTGGGATCTTTATCTATAACTTGGCTTTTATTTGAAGAGTGCACATAAGGTGCTAAATGAAGCAGTACTTGAAAAGCTGAGATTTCCCTGCCCCACGACTCCAGGTCACCTTTAGGAAAGATGTACTACTTGCTTGCCTTCTAGGGTTACACAAAGGGTAGCGGCTAGGTCTCCCAATGAGGCTAATGCAGAATGAAGAAATAGGAGTGCTCTTCCCCTCCCTGTTCACTATTCTCTGCCTATACCTTGAAGAAAGAGATAGTGTGCAGATCCTTCCTTTGCAAGGACACTTATTGAAACTTAACACGCCTTGCTCCTGTGTGACAAAACACTCCTGTTCCCTTCGTAGTTTATCTGAAAAAGGCTACTCAAAAAAGCAAAAGAAAAAAGCGAATCGAAAGCTGAAATGTAATCGGTATGGCTTTAGAAATTATGGAGTGCATGGCAAGGAGTCAGTTAATATGTTCAAATAGGTAATTGGGAAAGTGCAAGGAAGTAGAAACCAGTTTTACCTTCTGGTGCCATGCAAGAAATGAATGGATTATGAAATCATACTAGATGGAGAGTTAGACGGAAAAGTGCCAGAGATAAGTAGAGAGAATGACATCTTAATGGGTGTCACGCTTCTTATGAGCGATATAGTTGTAAACTACATGTACCCTAGTTTAATTACAGTACAAAGGAGAAGTCAGATTTCCAGCGAAAATGCTATGTTCATTTCATTTGATAGGAAAAGAATCTGATCGGTGCAAGTGCCCAGAATTGGTACGTGGAAAGAGGCAACACAGGGTACAAAATAAAACGCCATGGATGTCATGGATTTGGAACTCTCATTAAACGAGGGGTTGGTGGGCATTGAAAAAGCTAAACGTTTAGGACTAGTAAAATTTTAGAATGAATATGTAGTACTCAGTTACAAATTATGCGCGTGGGGTTAAAAAGTCAGATTGACTGTATTATGTTAAAACAAGAAGATCAAATGAACATAGAAGACTGTAAGATGATCAAAAGAAAGGTCATTGAAGCCCTGCACTGGCTGCATCTGTTCAACCAAAGATGATTAAGAAAACGGAGTCATAAGGTAATCGGAGTACATGCGACTGCGGAAGGTGAAGAAATGTCAGAAATAACTTAATGTGGGCTGTACTGCAAGAACTCCCACAATGTGAAATGGATTGCTAGCGTGACAATGTTAGAAGGTAAGATTGACTGTGGTAGGACCAGCTGATCAGGTTTTGGACAGTACCCTAGAAGGCCAGGACAAGAAAAGCGAGTAGTGGAATGAGGAAAAACAACCCACAGATCAGGAAAAAAAATCTCCTTTAAGAAAGGAAAAGCACAGATGGTGATTTCTTAGAGGCCAAAGAGAAGACGTTATGCCTGGGGGTGATAGCCAAGGCAACGTGGAAAGGTAATGAAAAAATATCCTCAAAGTAGTGCGAAGTATTCAAGTGTAGATTGGCTATGACCAGACTGAAAAAGAAGAAAGGTATTCTTGAATTCGATAGGATGAAAGGCAAACATTTTAAAGTAAGAGAATAGAGAAAATGTGAGTAGATGGGAGCGGTACTTCTGCAGATTACTAAACGCCAAGCGACGTCAAAATAAGAACTAAAAGCAAGATTCAGATTCGCATTCAGGCCACGGAGACTGGAGGGTAAGGGATACGAAGTCACCCTAAAGTAAATAAAAGGCATGTTTGTAAAGAAAAACATAAGAAATGATAATTGTTCTAACCAATAGATATAAAGAAAAGCCAAGGCTAGCAGCGTACGTTTGATAAGATGGCATATTCTGTAAGCAAAGATTTCTATGCTAAATGAAGTGTAAGACAAGAGAATCACAAGACCAATCCTGTGTACATCATAAACCTATGCTTTGAAAATAGAGAAGGATCTTATGGGGAGATCGGAGCTGAGGATCCTGTTATACCTACATTCAACTTAACGAATGAGCTAGTACGAGAAGAAGCTGAAGTAGCATACACAAGTAAAAATATCTAGATTTCATGGGTGTTATTTTCTGGTCACGTCTAAAGGAAAGATGCATATTCAATATCACGAAGAATACTAAAACAACCTGTCTAGGGAAATTGATTAAGATGGTGATCAAAACAGGAATGGAAAGAAGTCATAGGTGGTACAGTCAAATAAAAGCAGCAAATGAAGATAAAGGGAACGGTATGACCTAAATGAAAAGGACATAATCATCCAGATGAGCTTTGACCTAACTGTGAATACCATTCCATCAAGAAATTTATTTGAACCGACAATGACCTGATTTAAGCCTAGTTTGAAGTCTGACACGGAAAATGAAATTAGGGCAATGTATTAGCGGTTTTAATAGAATATACAAGAGCAAGTTTACTACTGATTAATATCAAAGATGGGATACACTTTTCTTATTCGCGTTAGTTTGTCTGAATTTAGGAGTACATGAGATATTTTAGAGACATTAGAGTCTTCTCGTAAAGGTTTCGGTTCACTATGACGCCCTTGTGTCCGTGAAAAATCCAGCTATTGTAATAGCGAAATAAACTTTGTGTCAGGATATTTTGTCAGCATTTGGTCATTATCATAAGAACTAGGACAAAGTGTAACATAACAAAAGATGAAGAACATAGCGTCAAGAAGACTGAAAAACCTCCAGTCAATAAACGCGAGCCTAGTATTTTTTAATTAGTGACCAAAGAAATGAAAAAGAAAAGATCTGAACTTCACTTAATATATAGATGGGTGTCCATTAGGTCTACATTCAACTCAGTTTCAGAATTGACCAACTTGTTGTTCTATTACACAATGGAGCACGCGTACAGGGCACGCATTAAAGACTAGTCTATTATTATGTCAGTTGTCTATAACGAAAAGATAAATTGTCCAAGAACAATAACAAGGAAAGTACAAAGATGTAGGAGTGCGACAATACTTGCTCGCGCTTAAAAATAACAAATGGTTAACAGAAAATATTAATAGCGGTGGCAGCTGTGCCTTCAAATTCGTATATTTTGAAATATTGCGCTTAACATCTATTATATACATTGATGATTATGGATGCAAAGTTTTCTTACACAACGATTTTTCAAATTGTATTTGACTAGGTTTTCCGTTATAAAAACCCCGTGACATTTAGTAGGGTTTTTTTATTTATTTGTTGTTGTTGTTGTGTTTTAGGTTTTCACGATCGCTTTCAAACTTTGGAGTGTCGGCTGAAAGAAACAATGGGAGTAGATTTAATGGAAAGAAGTTTACTTCAGGGTAAGAGATGATTAGCCCATCCTTCGTAGGTCTCATATATATGTTACTACTTTAAATGCAGTTTTAATCATCAACCTTCGTGGCGATTTACAAAGATAACTTAGAATTACTGCAGGCTACATTAAGGAATTCCGATAGTTATGAACTATTGTACATAAATGCATGGTTTTACTAACCTTTAGTTAACAATAGTGTTATCTCGCAATTCGTTAAATTACCTGTTGGCTGCCAGAGCTACCTTGCGGTGCAAGATAACCTTTGTCCTACCACCCATTGTTTCACCCACTACGTAGTAGAAGAAAGCACTTGTTAAGCTTTATTATACGACAGGCCAAAATTTTACGAAATCAAAACAATAGCTTAAATTTAGACGCATTTACCTCTACATAAGTATGACTCCTTAACCTCTTGTTTTATTTGTCTGTGACAGCAACAGTATTTGTTTTCTTTCTGGTTCTGCGTTTTAGGCATTTATTAGAACAGAATTACATCTACCTTGCCTTTATTGAGATTTGGCTTTTGAAAAATTTTGATCTGTGCGTAGTTTAATTTTTTTCCAAAGTGAAAGATAATAGTTGAACAGCTAGCACTGAAAAAGCATTACTGTGATCGGCATGGTTAGTGACTTTCCCTATAATGCCCCGAATGGATTGCCTATTAAATGGTTAATGATATTCTGCCCGCCCACTTTGTGACATTTTTTTTTGTTTTTGTTTTTACAGAAATGGACAAGATTTCCTGCGATACCCTATCAATTTGTTTCCGACAGTAGGAATAACAATGTGTACTGATATGCATTTTATAGACTATGCCAATAGACAATGGTTTGGAACTGCATCAAATAAAGCAATTTTGAATAACAAGGTAATGCTTTGTTTTAAGGTGAACGAACCAAGGATTAAAAACTACGGACCTATATTTGATTATGTAAATAAAATGTAATGTTTTAGTTAAAGAGCTCTTTTTTTCCATTTCATAGGGGTTTAATTCTCTGTTAAATATACGTCGAAGTGCTGTTTTTACTCGCAGCTTTTTAGAAAATGAAAACAGAGGATTAGCACTTTATCGGAGTTTTCATAACCACCAGATATAAATTAATCGTTTTATTAGTTGTTTCGGCTGAGAGGCAATCATTCTTACGATAATAAAAATTAAGAACTGTCAATGGAATTGGTAAATAATTTAAAGTGATCAGATCATTTTGTAGCTAACTTTGGTTTAATATTTGACAAGGGAATTATTAATTTTACTTAGGTCAGACATTGCTTTAATTCTTCCTCTTTTTTTCAACAAAAAAGGAGATAACTTCACCCACTGGCTCCGTTGTGATTAGTTTAGAGATGTCGAAATAGTAAAGGTACCTTTTTGCCATTATTTTAGCAGGCAATAAATACACAGTCTCAAAAGTGATATGATTTTCATGAAGTTAAAAGAACTAACAGCGGTGTATGTAGTACCAATGATTTCTCGGTCTTTTGGCTAAGATCAAGCATAGAGCTCTGATCTCTTCTTGGTCGGAGCTTCGGCTTTTAAGCCCAACTACGAAGGACATGTGCTATCAAAATCCTTGAGCACTGGCTGAAAACCAACCCAGGAGGAAGGGTCTTCTCACGAAGGGTCCTGGGGGGCGATTCGTATGTCTTCCATTTTATGTTGTCTTGCGTGCTTTTTGTCCCACATTTTCGTGATCTCTCTCTTCATTTCGGGTCTTTCATAGATGGGAATCTGTGAAAGACAAAAATGGGCCCACTGTTTACTAGGGGAACTATCAATAAAAGACCCAGTACCAATGATTTGCTTTGTGCTGATAATACAATGATTATCGCTGAACAACAACAGAAAGTAAAAGGACGGAATTAACCACTGAATCCAAAACTACCGATTGTTTGCTGGTGAGCAAGAGGGATATGGTGGGGTGAGAGAAAAATATAGGTGGCTCGGTAATCAATCATTTGGAAATACTGTTGTTAAATGTGAAAAGCGCTGTTGAGATCACAAGGATAATAGAAATGGCAGAAGACCACTGTTAAAAATCTCTATACAACAAGTTACGAATCTATATCCCCATGTTAAGAATCTATATACAAGTTAAGAATCTATATACCCATGTTAAGAATCTATATACAACAAGTTAAGAATCTATATACAACAATCAGAGGGCGATTTAGAAAAAGCAGATGCCATGAAAAACCACCAACAGAATACCAAACAAAGAAAGCTTCAGCTCTTAGGGCATATACTAAGTAAAAAATAGAACATTTCATACTGAATGGCCAGGCATACTATAAGCTGGCTGATTCTGTGAAGAGAAATGCCTCGTGAATACAGTTGCTGAAGAAAAGTGAATAACAAATTGTATTTAGCCCATATTGCATGGAATATTTATCCAAAAGTTGTAAAAAAAACCATAACAGTCTGCAAAAACAACAACACATTAAAACCTTGGGGGATTTTTGTTGACTAACCCGGCTCATACTTATATTGTAATTTATCGCTTATTTCCAATATTTCATTCAAAATTTGATAACAGTGACAACTACGAAGATTGTATTGATGTTGATGATTTTTAGGCAATACTCAAAATACCACAAGCTTTTTTATAGTGGAAACCGATGTATAAATGCGCTGTGTAAAAACACCAGCAATTCTTTTCGTTGGAACCTTACTTCCTTGGGTGTGTCCGTCTTTAGAACTATTGGCTGTCACAAAAAAAGATAAATTGTAAACAGGATGGTTTGAGAGTTTGGCAGATTTCTTTATTAAATGAAGATATTGATAATTGCTGATGAAAGTTGGCTCAAAAATTGGTACCGCGGTTTGTATTTTAAACGAATAACGTAGTATCTGTTTATTCGATTAACGTGCATACCTGCTTAGGATTTGCTGTTTACTATATGTATTCTTTTACATCTTCCTTTAGCCTGTTTGTTGGTGCCAGATCTAACTCCGCTCTGTATCTCGTGCCCAGCCCACTCTTTACAAAGTTAACTCTTATCATGGTCATGGTTGGTTTTGCAAGTGACCATGTGTTGCCAATGGCTTGTATTATTATTACTTGTCTCAATGTTTTTCTGCCGACAGTGTTCTTCGTAGATCACATTTAGGTTCATACACCCAGTTAGACATTTCGCACATCGTATCAAAGACACTATTTTCCCCAAGACTTGACAGACAGACTGTTTTTATGGCTTTTGTGTGACTTTAGAAGTTTCTCCCATAGACTTTGGGATACGTATATTTTGTGGACAATTTTAATGATTTATTAATTTTCATATTGAAAGGTTGTTTCATCTGGTCTTAAAGACAAACCACCATTGACATTCAAAGTTGTGTACCGAATTCACGCCCCCAAAGGAAGAGTCACACCAACTGATGTCAGGTAACAATTTTGAAAACACGGTGATAAATTTTAATTTAATTTAAATTTAATTTTTATTTTTATTTTAATTTGATAAATAAGATTTATTAGTATATTAATAGAAGTGATAATAATGATAATAATAATAATTAAAATAATAATAGTAAACATCAGAAAATGAACTCTATTTTGAAAACTCTCTCTCTCTCTCTCTCTCTCTCTCTCTCTCTCTTTCTCTCTCTCTCTCTCTCTCTCTCTTATTGTCTCTCTTATTGTCTCTCTTTTATTGTCTCTCTCATTTTCCTAGCAAAATGAAATTTTATCATAATAATTGGCCTCTGCAGTAGTAAATTTTTGTTATTTGGGTGCCCTTTCGAAGAAATTTGAGCTTCATCAAAATAAAATTATTAGTAGCGTATTAACTTTGAAACGATCACCAACGAGTTTATTAAAGAATTTGTTTGGTGGGTGGTTACTTTGTAGAAATATGCCAAATACATGACAATACTCTTTGCTTTCGTTGTTACTCTTATTTGGTGTTCTGTGGTACTATTAATCAGCGTTTTTCAGTTGCGTCATTTCTATTGGATTTAGTATCATAAAGACAGGCAGCAGCAGGATTAATAGTAATACCAGAGAAGGCAATAATATCAGTTTACTTTTGCTTAGGTGCTGGAGTACCACAAAGTTCTATTTTGGGTAATACTTTTACCTTCTCTTCGTCTACGATGTTCCTGACTTCTGAATCTGTCTTGTACAGATATGAAATTAGTGTAAGTGGTTACCTTATTCACGCTCAAGTTAGAAAGATTTTGCAATGTAAATCAAGCTTATAACACAGCAGACTAATGCAGTTATGTTTTAATGGAGAAATTAAATTTAATCCACTGAAGTGAATCAACTAGTTAATGACACTATGCACTTTTCCTTTTTTTGAATCTTGTCTAGTTGTGCCCTTTGGAAATATCCGACTTTTGGATCTGCTGGTGCGTGGGTATCAAACTATTGCAAAGTGAAGGTATGCAGGGAAATGTATAATCCATATTACTTAATTTTTACTTGTGGATGTAACCGAAATCTACAACATTTCATAACCATAATATGATATTTTAAAGCTGTAAAGTGTGTCTGATATTCTTTGTATAACCAATGTGTTCTTTTGGTCAAGTTTAACTCGTTCACCAAAATACTACTTTCGAAAATGTTCTTAAGAAAGGTGAAATTATTTATTTTCAAAAGATCCTTTCTTTAAATCTTTAACATATCAGCAATCGTCGTTGAGAAATTAGTGATAAATTTTCTTTTTAGATAAAACAGCTTTATCATGTCATGAGTTGTAAGATTTTTCTGAGCCACGTTTCGAGAGATACTTCCCTCATCGTCAGACTACTGAAGTGACTAGGTACATGCCCATGTTTTCTTTAGTTCTTGCTCCTGATAGAAAAAAGACCGACGCTACCCAAGTATGCCTATAACATTCTGATTTCATATTCTGAAATTATTTGACCCATTCTGTATTCTAATTTTACTCCGAGTTTTCTCTCTGTTTTGCTTTTGCATCTTGGAGACTTGTGTGAAAATGTGAATTATATAACCCTAAACAACACGCTATAACTCTTTGTAAATAACTAACCCTTGTTTGCATAACGTAACTTGTAATTGGTAATAACGAGACAGTCCTAGCCTTTTTTTCTTTTTTTTTTTATTAATTCTTTACTACTAAAACGCATCCAAAGTCCTTCAAATGCTGGTATATGTTTCGTAACTTTTTATGACATTTGTTCCCAAACCCCAAAACACTGATTACAACTTGAATGCCTTCAATCGAAGTTTTTAGGGCATTTTCCAGATATCGAATTTAATTTGTTCCACAACCGATATTAAACTGAGTTAATGTCTTGGACACTTATGTCAAAAGTAAAAGCAACTGTGCGGGATTGAGTAAAAATTTTTACATCAAAATGTATTCTTTGAATAGAATAAGAAATCACACATAAAATTGACAATGGTATACAGACTACACTTACAGCTGATACATTACAGCATCTCATGCACGTATTAACTTACTTAAACTAGTTACTAGTGGTGATTAGCATACATATGTAAAAATAGTAAAGACAATAAAGATTTTGCTGTTACACATGACCCGCTTGAAAAGTTCGTTGTCGGACATTCTCCGATGAATTTGAGCAGTGCGCCTAATAAATTCTTGAGCGCTACTAGTCGTTGGATTTTTGTGAAAGTAGACAATAAATTTATTAAGTTGTTGGGTAAGGGTTGGCAATATCAATACACCGTTTTACTGTAGCAATTTTAGAGCCGTCACATAAATTGAGAGGTCGATATAAAGTCTTCTCGTAAATGATGAAAAGTGAAATAAAACAGATTTTGACCCAAAGCAATAGACAATAGGTTTCTAAGACTAATATGCACCTCCAAATGTTTCATTTATTGAATTTTTGTCTGCGTTATGATTTTAATTTTCTGGTGGAAGTGTTCAATAAAGGGAAATAAAGTATTGTCGGAAATTCCTTACAGTTCCTGAAATAACTGGTGGCAATATTAAATGTTAACCTATGAGAGAGTTTGATTCGGCCGATTTTAAGAAAATGGTCCTGACCAGAGAGTTGGGTAGCCTCTGTAGAAAGATTTCACCATACGATCACTTAAACACGTATCCATGGATTACTTGAATGCAGCTGTATTTTTTTAGATAAAGCGTGAGAGCAGACCATTTGGAGACAGACACAAGACAGACAGAAAATGATAGGAGCACACAGGTAGATAACTGACCCCTAACCTCTTTTTAAAAGAACACATTAAAAGTTTTGCTCCGGTTTTTTATGCTTTGCCATTTAGTCCTAAAAAAGTCACACCTGTTTCCATTGTTCACTGGCATCTCCTTTTGTTTCGTTTTAGGGTAAAGCAAACACGTACGTGGAATGTGAATGTCAGCATTTGTCAGAATATGCAGCTTTAGCACAGTCTGACAATCGAACTGGTTATGAGCTGTATTTCTATATAGCCTGCTTTGTTTGCATAGTAAGTACTGAATACAGGGTCGAGAAACTAAAATTCTCCCTTCCTTTAAATTTGTATTGATAAAATTTCTTTGCACCTGGATTCATGGCAAGTTCTTTATTTCTTCAACTTATATTCTCGGGGTTTTTTATACTTACCCATTTGTCCTTTTAGCAAGTTTTTACAATAAACCGTCAGTTTTGGACTTAGTTTTAAGTTACAGACAGTTTACAGTTAGTCCTCTTTTGGTTACCTAGAGAAAGCATGAGTTGGTACATTGGATAGACGAATCGCGGTTACGTGAAACTAAACTTAATGTAGCTACTACTGCATATCTACTTTTTGTTTGAAGAAGAACGTCATAGTGGACTTAGTTATAAGTTACAGACAGTTTACAGTTAGTCCTCATTTGGTTACCTAGAGAAGCATGAGTTGGTACATTGGATAGACGAATCGCGGTTACGTGAAACTAAACTCAATGTAGCTTCTGCTGCATATCTACTTGAAGAAGAACGTCATAGTGGTACAGACATTAAAGGATCATTAGTCAACTGCCTTTCTCGACCGTTTCCTTGCCAAAATACTGCACAAAAAAACGTAAAGTACGGGCTACCTGACTGAGTAAAGATATTTCGAACAGGGCGGTGCAGCAATAGAATTTCCTCTTGCCAGATCTTGTCAATGGCATGGAGTTCACACTTAAGTTGCATACTTCCAACCTTAGTATCAACAGCTAAAGTTAAGTTCTTATCCAAATTTTTCCCACTCTAGTATACTACCATACATTGTTATATTTTGGTGTTGAGTTTTACAGGAAGTTATGTTGCCCCTTTTCTTTATATACTAAAGGTTTCAGATTTCAGTAAAACAGTTGTATAACGAGAATAATAACTATGGGGCAAATTTCTTGCTCAGCTTTGTGTTATGGTCCTTATGTTCTTTTAACGTTTCGCGAGCCAACATTTTTCGATATCAGAGTTTTCATTTCCAGGTTTGAAAAGAGAGCAGATTATTTTGATAAGTCAGTCAGACAGCCAGGTACAATGAGACGTGAAAGGGGAGAAAGAGACTGGGGGAAGTGGTCACTTATTTTTTAAGTGGAAAATTAGGGTTCAGTGTTCTTTCCTCCCGCTTTATTGCATTGTACATAGAATTTTTATGCCGCTACGTTGGACATAAAAATGTTGAAGAAAAACAATATTAGAATGTAAAGATACGTGGCTACCTAAAATAAAAACATGTTGCCCTTGAAATATAGATTTATTTTAACCCTGCACCTGCAGATTGAAAACAAAAATCTGCTGCAAAGCGCAAGACAAATTAAATCTTAAGAGTAGAAAGGACAAATATATCAATTAAGGACTACCTTCTGTTCAATGCAGTAAAGTAAGTATTGTTTTTGAGAAATCCTGAATAAAATCTGAAAACGAGTAGTTTGTTGTTGCAGTCTTAAAGCACAGGAAAAACCAACAAGCACAACAGAACCTCGTATTCAAGCTGTAATGATTATAACTGCTATAAACATTTTCAAAGGAAAAACATTTGAATAGCAATAAGAAGCAGCATCGCAGAACTTTGTTACCATTCTAGATGTAAACAACCCGGTAAAATCTTCCCGTTCAAACCACTAACATATGAAATCTAAAACCAAGACCTGCCAAACGTGAAATACTTTTTCTGATCAAAACGGAAAATTCCATCAAACCATCGGTGCTTCATTGTATGAGCTGAACCCCATTACAACTGAAATCAATTCGTGACCTACGTCGTGACCTACACTGTAGCTACTTGAATGCTTTTGGTCGGTACATAGAAATTATAGGTAAATAGTTGATAGAGGGATAGATACATAAAGAGAGAGAGAAAGAGAGAGAGGGAGAGAGAGAGAGAGAGAGAGAGAGAGAGAGAGAGAGAGAGAGAGAGATGAATGGAGAGATGGATGGATAGATAGATAGATAGATAGATAGATAGATAGATAGATAGGGAGGAAGTTATACATATATACATATAGATAGATGGATAGATAGATAAATAGAGAGGAAGATAGATAGATAGATTGATAGATAGATAGATGAATAGACAGATAGATAGATAGATAGATAGATAGATAGATAGATAGATAGATAGATAGATAGATAGATAGATAGATAGATAGATAGATAGATAGATAGATAGATAGATAGATAGATAGATAGATAGATAGATAGATAGATAGATAGATAGATAGATAGATAGATAGATAGATAGATAGATAGATAGATAGATAGATAGATAGATAGATAGATAGATAGATAGATAGATAGATAGATAGATAGATAGATAGATAGATAGATAGATAGATAGATAGATAGATAGATAGATAGATAGATAGGAAGGAAGTTATACATATATACATATAGGTAGATGGATAGATAGATGAATAGACAGGAAGATAGATAGATAGATTGATAGATAGATAGATGAATAGACAGATAGATAGATAGATAGATAGATAGATAGATAGATAGATAGGAAGGAAGGAAGTTATACATATATACATATAGGTAGATGGGTCGATAGATGAATAGAAAGATAGATGGATAGATAGATTAATAGATTAATAGATGGATGGATAGATAGGAAGGAAGTTATACATATATACATATAGATAGATGTATAGATTTATTTATTTATAACTATGTGAAATAAATATTGCACTTCATTTTAATTCTAGGGTGCTTGCCTTTTGTCACTGATCGCACATCATTTATGTGCTCTTGAAACTACATTTTCTGCCCAGCTGCTAATGCACATGTTCTTTGCGGTTTTAGTATCAAATGTAAGTAAAACATATGTGAAAATATTTCCCGATTATGTGTTAACTTCTTGCAAATGAAAAAGAATTTATCAGGTAAAAGATTAATGGAACAGAGCTTGAATTTCCCAATTAAAATCACCTTTGTCAAATTGTTTTTAGCTGACACTTGACTGGACCAGGACACATAAGAAAAGAGAAGTGACGTGACTTTTTATCAATATAGAAGACAAAGAGAATTGTAGAAAGCCTGCCAATTCACTATAGCTCTGTCAATTACGTACGACCTACCTACGAAAGCTACCTAAGCCATTCGTCTTTGACTGATCGATATAATAAAACAATATCTCTTTGTAAGCAAAAATTATTTGCATATAATATATGTTTTTTCAGAATTGTTTCAGACGTCTTCTCACGAAAATTGGTGGTGCTTTCACGATCCCCTTTATGTTTTCCGTCATCATGAAAACCCACTTGTCTTCTGTTTTTCTCTTTTCTCCAGTCGAATGTTGGGGGTAAGAATAAATTAGAATTGTTTCACTGCTAGTGGCCCAAAACATTGCCATTGTCATTTGGAATTGAAAATCTCACCCGAATTTGGAAAGGCGTCGGATCTCAAAGAATCCTTTTATGTCAGGATTCCCACAAAAATAGCTGATGTGAATCAAATTTCAAAATTTTGTGGAAACAGTGCTGTTGCCGGAAGATATTTTACTCTGCAAGTCGTTGATGAAATCTGCAACCGCCATTCACGTTGTGACCACAACAGACTAATCCAGAAAGCCTGAAGCAAGCTTCTCAGACATGTGTCAATATTTTTTGAACTTGTAAAATTTTTACATCAAATATTACTGAACGTTAACATTCCTGGCCTGTTGTTTTTGTTAAAATTTCACTGGATACAACTACAGGTTCGTTTTTGTAACGTCACCCTTTACTTTTTATGCTGAACCTTCTAACTGGGCCCATCTGTTGTGTGGTTGCAGACAAATATCTTTTTTTTAGCCACACCAAGGTATTGGCTAGCCCACTTGAGTCAGAAATCTCAGACAGTAAATATGCATGAGTGATTTGACAGTTTACAAAAGAGACCTTTACAGTTTGAGAATATGCGACAAGAATGCATAAATATATGCGATATTTGGTATTGTAAATCTTTTTATTGTTGTAATCCGCAGCAAAAGGCAAGTACAAATATGTAGAGCTTCAATATATATTTGTACTTGTACTACCGCTGTCACGCCCATCTTCACTGGAAACCGAAAATCAGCACTGGGATTTGAGCAAGATTTCCTTCTTTTCCCTATCTGGAGGAATAATATTTTTAAGAACGGTATCACTTTGTGTGAGACATATTGAATGGACAGATTAGACAAGACGACCAAAGATAGGGATAGGGGTAAGAGTGACGACAATAGATAAGCGATGGATGCCCCCAACGTTGAAAATAAGCAGGTGTAGAATCAAACTTTGTCAGTAACTTTGGCTGTTGCTAACGTCTGTTATACCAAGAAAACCCTAGGAAATACAAGAAAAAGTATCATGAAAAAACTCAGCGGACCAGTTTAACTAAAATGGCCCGTATAGTTCTGATGCCTTAAGGCTTGTGTTCCTTACCCATGGAAAAGAGTAAAATACTACCAATACATTCAAGTGCCAAAATGTTGGGCCTGGTTTTGAGAGTTTTTTTAACGTCAATCTTCAATCAAAATGCCCTCAGATATACAATATTCCACAATATCGTTCAGTTATAGTGTAAAACTTGCATTTGTAAATGATTTATCTACCTGCCCCCTCTCCCCCCCAAAAAAAAAATTACAGTATTTTTCAAGAAGGCTGAAATTCCTTGTCCGTTTTTGCATCGTCTCGTTCTGTGTAGTGAATGTCGTTTATCATAGGGTATTAAATTTAAATCCAGCTCATCCAATACGACTGACCTCGGGGTTTTTTAATTTTTCTCAGTTGACCTAAAATTTTTAGCCTTTCTCGAAAATTAGTACGTACTGAAATAAAGTCCTTTTAAATAAAACTTAAAAAGAACATCTGTGTCATCGAAACTCCTTCTCACGAGTTGTAAATGTTATCAGTGTGGTGTCTTTATGTTCAAATACCGTTGTTTTAAAGTACCAAAGACTTGTTTAGAAATTTTTATTAGGAGACTTCATATCAAGCTCATAACCATGTTTATCTCCATCACAAGACTGTTAAGGGTTTATGTCTGCCCAGGAGCGTGAGTTGCGAACTTTTTTTTGAGGGAGAGGCTGTTATTGAACATAGTTTTGCAATTTGTCAGGGAATGGTAAACTCAAAAGTAATTAAATAAAATTAACATTACTCCGATTAAGCTTCACACAATGCTGGTAACAGCCGGACACTCATTTTAATTTTCAAGTAAACTCCATAAAAAGTAGAGAAACAACAGCGGTATTTATAGAATGGTACCTTTCCCCCCTCTTCAGACTTTTTAGATACAATTAATTTTACGCTGAGGTAGCTTAGTTACTCGGTGGTTGTTTTTTCATATATTTCTATTTTGGTGGTTGTGTGTAGTACTCCTTTTNCCCAGGAGCGTGAGTTGCGAACTTTTTTTTGAGGGAGAGGCTGTTATTGAACATAGTTTTGCAATTTGTCAGGGAATGGTAAACTCAAAAGTAATTAAATAAAATTAACATTACTCCGATTAAGCTTCACACAATGCTGGTAACAGCCGGACACTCATTTTAATTTTCAAGTAAACTCCATAAAAAGTAGAGAAACAACAGCGGTATTTATAGAATGGTACCTTTCCCCCCTCTTCAGACTTTTTAGATACAATTAATTTTACGCTGAGGTAGCTTAGTTACTCGGTGGTTGTGTGTAGTACTCCTTTTATTTAAATGCTATTGTTAATTGTCATTCTGATTCTTCCCCTGTCTTTTGTTTATTTCCCTGTCTTCTGTTTTATTCGACTTTCCCTCTTTGCTTCTCATCACATGGCAGTTACCGCCTTGATTTGTTTCTTTTGTCTTTACCAAAATGACTACAATCCCTAGCTTCCTGTTGCAAGACCTTTGGTTCTCTCCATCAAAGTAACCCTACGATCCTGTGCAACATTTTCATTTTTCTTCTTTCCAACGTGTTCTTTTTATTGAAGGTTCATTCTCCGGTGTTTGCATATTTCTAAGCTGATGTCAGAAATGGTATTTGACTTCAGTTTTATTTAACAACTTGCAATTTGCAAATGACAATTAGCCATTAAGTTAACTTAAATTGCCTGCAAAGTAAAATAAAAATAATTTAATTGCTAAACCATTTGCCTAAGTTTACAAAGAAGCTTTAGGAATCCACATGTACGAGAACGGCCACCGAAAGGATGGACAAATCTCGTATGACAAGACAGTAACCGCTCACTTCTGGCAGCTGAATGTTTGAAACTGTAGAGCTACAAGAGAGCGAAGGGTCTGCATCACAAGCCTACTCGCTCAAGCTAAGTCAACGATTAAACGTCCTAATAACAATAACCATAGTTAGTCCGCCATAACCACAGTTAAGGCGGATAAATAACTAGACCTCTGCGGAGTCCCAAGTTCGAATATCTCTGAATATTTTTCTTTACTTACCTGCCTGCCTTGTCCTGTATAGTCTTCCGATTAAAAGCCTTATCAACATGGGGCTTCATTGTTGAACTGGTGCCTAACCAATGCAGTGAAACTAGTTTTTAATTGAGTGCTTCTTATCGCCTGTTCAGTAGAACCGTTCAACAGCTTTGCAATGTTGATCCACGGACCCTGATGATAAGTCCGCTTTTGGTTTTGCAGATGGCATCTTCATCATCATATTGTTAGAGCAGTGGCAAACATAAGCAATGTATTTTAGATAAATATAAGACTTATAAGTTAAATAATATATTTATTGTAATTTTTTATTAATTCGTTTTTTATGAGCTTTATTGGAAATTTATTATCACCCACAGGCACTTTATGCTATTGGAGCTTATGTAAGCCCATCCTTGGTAACACAAACAGATCGATGCGGAATAATAGGCATCGTAATGCATTACTTTTTTTTAACGCAATTTACATGGATGTTTTCACAGGTACGCTTGTTGTAATTATTCGTTTTATTTTTATACTTTCAGAAGTGGTAAAATAATTGTTAAGGAAGGATTACAAAGTCTGATACCAAAATTCGACCTTTTCGTATTTATACATGAATTTAAATAACAACACAAAACTTAAAGTTGCTACCGTGTTATTTTGATTTTGTCCTTCTGGATTATAAAGTCAAGTGTGCCTTGTAATGGAAACCTTGGAATTTTATACAGTATCTATCCATCTATATCTATACCTGTCTGTCTTTCTATCAGAGAAATGTCATCTAGTGGAAAAATCAAGTGTGAAATTAAAATAAACTTAGTAGATGTATCAATATGACGAAGAACTTATTGCATCAGTAATGGAGATGTTTAATGTATAAATTCTGGCAGGCCATATTTCGAAAAAAATAAACTCTGGACCATTTCAGTTTGCGCGTTGACTGGAATAGTTTTTGTTTACTGCTTCTAGTTTACTGTTTTTAGATTTAAAAAACGAGCTTTCGTATGACATTGGTTTCAAAAAATCGTTCACAAAGGCTATTCGGTATATAATTTCTGTATAATATCATATTACGGTAAAAAGCAGTGCTATTTATTAATTTTACAATTTACACGATTGTACTGAATTGTCGACGTATATTGAGAACGGTTTCCCATAGTTGTTGTCTTGAATCATAGAGAACTATGCCCTTTATATTGCTCATGATAATATAGTGAAATTACAGTATACGCATTGATGATGTTTTTGAACCAGCTATCGATAATAAAATTAACAAACTCAATATAAAGCCAGTCTCTATTTTTTAATATTTAGTCTTACAATTTATGGTGCATCTTGGTTATGAATGATGAACACACTTACAGAAAATTTATTCCATTCTTCCTCATTGGCTGGGGTAAGTCATCAGTATACCTTTTATTGAAATTTTCTTTGACTATTGAAAATTTCACTGTGCAAGAGGTAAAAACAATTACCATTATATATTTTTTCGAAATTCGTGATTTTATCTTGTTACTGTATCGAGTCCAGATGTAAATTATATAAACTCTGCTTGTGTATTATTTGTAATGTGAGCAAGGCAAAGGATGAAGCAATTGATCTAGAAGAATATAATATAAGGCAATGGTACAAGGATATAGTAACAATGAAATGTATTATGGTATCATATAGTTGTATCATATAGTCAAATATTGTAATAAAATTGTGTCAGAATTCTCTGGAAATATTCTAGGATTACATGAGTAACGGTAGTCAGTATGCCCCACCAACCCAATAATGCATCTCCCGAACAATATGAAGCAAATACATCAAAAATGCTTTTCGCTGAAAAATTCTTTAACAATTAGTAACACCGTTTTTTGTAAGCGACTGTGAATAGGAAGAATTAAGGTGAAAAGAAATAAGCTCAATTTAGACTTACAAGAGTCTATGTCGTAGGTCGGACAGTTCAAGAAATGAAGTCGAGATCATGGGAAAGACTTGCTTCAAGTCTAGACTACAAAAACGTTAAAATGAAGCCCTTGTGTGAGAATTAAGTTGCACAAGATGATTCAATTTGATCTGGATTTACAAGATGTCTTTTCTTAACATTTTTATTAAAATATAACATTTTTGAATTTATAACATTTTAAATCATTTTAACTGCCGTAATTATTCGATTAAGCGCACGGTGCGCTTAAATAATTCTGGAGATTCTAAAGGGTGCGCTTATTCAGAGGGTGCGCGTATTTGAGGGAGTGCTCTTATTGGAAAAGTCAGTCAACCTATATAGGACAAAATGTCAAAAATATTTTATCAGTACAAACAGTAGGAAGTGAACTTACAAAGCACTAAATGTCTAAAATATCAACGTCGACATTCATCAAGTTCAAAAATGAAATTGACAAATACAAAGATATCTGTAAACATATGAACATTGTGATTTACGCACATGATGTTAAAAACATAATGGAATATACTCACTAAAATATATGTTTTAGTGCTTTTATTCTTGATCTTCAATTTTTTTCCTTTGAAAAAAGGGTTAGGTTGTTGAAAAGGAAATCTGCAAAAGAGGATGCTCGTAATGGAGGGAGTGCACTTATTAACTTTTTTGGGTTTCAAAGGATGCGCTTATTCGAGGGGTGCGGTTATTTGAGTAGGGTGCGGTAAATCGAATAATTACGGTATTGGTTGCTTTCAGTTGTCATTAAAATTATTATTCTGTCGTTACCAGGTCTTCCAGTCCTCATCATTGTGATATATGTTTTTATTACGGGCGCTGTCCTGAGGTGGAACTTTTCGCATATGTATGGTGATGTCTTTAAAAACGGAGAAATGTAAGCTGTGTTGCCGTTGTACTTTTGGCAATGGCTTTTTGTGTTTTATTCATTAACTTGTACACAATGCTACATTTCTTTAACTGATAACTTTTTTAAGATTTTGACAATGAGTTAAGCCATCGGGTTTTTTTTTCATCGGGTTCATTCTTGCTTTAAAGGAAGAAAGTCGATAGACAGTCATAGTGTACACATTATTCTGCTTAAACTATCATTTGAATTACTTTTTAGTATGAACTTGACTCCTTCATAAACTATTGTTGTGTAAGAAAAGTGTTTTAAGAACAAAAGGCAATTTTTTTGCGTTTATTTTATGTGTATTTTGTTTTAGATATTTACTCGTTTATTTTCTACCCAGGGTGAGTCCATTTAGTTTTTTACTTTACTGAAAATACATCTACAAAGACTCTTTGAGCTGTAGAAATGGATACATAACACGAAAATCTAAAATATTTCAATTGCAATTGAAAAATTTCTCAGCTGAGTTTAGTCTCCTCCGACCAGGGTAGGCATCTTCAACGTTAACGGTTACTTTACTTTCAAGGTTTGTTCTCACTCGTTGTTATGCCCCTCTCACCCCCCCCCCCACACACACAC
>RDPX01000055.1:1267600-1281310 GCA_003991215.1 Morbakka virulenta
GGTTGTTGAAAAGGAAATCTGCAAAAGAGGATGCTCGTAATGGAGGGAGTGCACTTATTAACTTTTTTGGGTTTCAAAGGATGCGCTTATTCGAGGGGTGCGGTTATTTGAGTAGGGTGCGGTAAATCGAATAATTACGGTATTGGTTGCTTTCAGTTGTCATTAAAATTATTATTCTGTCGTTACCAGGTCTTCCAGTCCTCATCATTGTGATATATGTTTTTATTACGGGCGCTGTCCTGAGGTGGAACTTTTCGCATATGTATAGTGATGTCTTTAAAAACGGAGAAATGTAAGCTGTGTAGCCGTTGTACTTTTGGCAATGGCTTTTTGTGTTTTATTCATTAACTTGTACACAATGCTACATTTCTTTAACTGATAACTTTTTTAAGATTTTGACAATGAGTTAAGCCATCGGGTTTTTTTTTCATCGGGTTCATTCTTGCTTTAAAGGAAGAAAGTCGATAGACAGTCATAGTGTACACATTATTCTGCTTAAACTATCATTTGAATTACTTTTTAGTATAAACTTGACTCCTTCATAAACTATTGTTGTGTAAGAAAAGTGTTTTAAGAACAAAAGGCAATTTTTTTGCGTTTATTTTATGTGTATTTTGTTTTAGATATTTACTCGTTTATTTTCTACCCAGGGTGAGTCCATTTAGTTTTTTACTTTACTGAAAATACATCTACAAAGACTCTTTGAGCTGTAGAAATGGATACATAACACGAAAATCTAAAATATTTCAATTGGAAGGAAGGCTTCTCTTGATTTTAACATTGAAAATGCGTCCCCCAACCAAATATCTATCTTTATTTTGTTTAACAAACAAGCGAGATTTGGTAAATATTTCAGATTTCAGCACGTTGCTCAAAAATTTCTCAGCTGAGTTTAGTCTCCTCCGACCAGGGTAGGCATCTTCAACGTTAACGGTTACTTTACTTTCAAGGTTTGTTCTCACTCGTTTTTGCCCCCCTCACCCCCCCCCCCACACACACACACACACACGTTTGTTTGAATGTAACAGTCGACAATGACAAGAGACACCCAAAAAACCTTTTAGAGAGAATTGCTTTGTATAGAACTTGTTTTTCATGTAAGGTATGAATTTCAAAGTATAAAACGCCCAACGTTTCAATTCATGTGAACTTGTTTCACTGAAGTTGATACCGAATTCGAATTTTGGAATTCGACCCAAGGGCATAAATTAGTTTTTGACGATTACAGTAAAAAAAAGACATTGTCTTTAGAATTTACCTTGGCCTAAACGGCTGACAAATAGTTCTTAGATTATCCATTTTTTTGTTTACCTATATTGATGTTGACTGATTAGGATAGTGCACCAACATTACAACAACATTTGACTGATGGCAAATATCAACTGGGGTTCCATAAATTGTAGTAGTTTACCTATTTGGAGTGGTAACATGTGAATCTTATATTGACTATTATATGAGAGTATTAGAATCATCATCGTATCATGCTCATCCCGAATCTCATCCCAGGTAATGCTGTTTGGACCCTTGAGGTCTTGGTTAGACCCCTAAAGGGACGAATAGCAATGATATGAACAGTGGCATTGTTTACTGCCCCACGATGACGCTTAGGGCTGATGGTGAACCCCCACTTGTGGCGTTGTCTTTAGTACGGATAACGTTTACTTTTTCTTATTTTGGAATAATCCATTCCTTCCTAGAGTTTGATGAGTGTTGAAATAAGAAGAGTACACTATGATAGCATACTAATTATTATTTGAGGAGTTAAGCTTACACAATAATTTAGTTTCTGTTTAGTCATTAATTAGTCATTAACTTAACAATAATTGTTTTAAAAGTAAAATTGAAATAATTTAATTGCTAAGCCACTTCCTTAAGTCTACAAAGAAGCTTCAGGAATCCACATGTACGAGGACGGCCACCGAAAGGATGGACAAATCTCGTATGACAAGAAAGTAACCGCTCACTTCTAGCAGCTGAATGCTGGACACTGTAGAGCCACAAGCCTACTCGTTCAAACTAAGTCGACGATTAAAGGTCCAAATCACAATAACAATGGCTTCTTGCGTAAGTTGTACTATCTTGCTGTCAGATCCAGTACTTCGTGCACTGCCACCTACACATGGCTAACACCGTCTTTGTTACCTACTCATTGATTTTTAAATCATATACATTCCCTGCGAATAGGTAAAGGGTGTTTTTATTCGGCTTCACGGCATCATTTCCGTGTATGATTGATTATAGAAGGCGACATGTAGTGCATTTATTTTATATACTCCGTGTGCGTCTCCTTGATTGTAATTTACTGTGCTTTTAGCTGTTTCTCCATTTTTTCTTCTTATGCAGGTGCTTCATGTCCAACTCTTACTCTGCACTTGGATCAGTAATCATACCAATTTTATTGTTGTTAATGGCAGTGCTCGTAGTCTTTGTCCAGGCTTATCACGTTGCCGACCAATGGAAATGTTATGATGACATTTTTCGAGACCGATATAATATAAAAGGTAAAATTTATTTGCATTATTTATTTGTAAACGTATTTCGGTTTGCTTATTTTTTTAAGCTTGGGCCCAAATTGGCGTTGAGAAATAAGAAACGAATAACATATCCAAGTTTTTTTTGCTCATATCCAATTCCTTTCCATAAAAAATGGCTTTAGGCTTATCATAATTTCTAAAAATATTCATGGGATCAGTTTTACAAATTCAATGTTTATGCTATTGCATTACATCTTATGTGCATTAGTTTACTCTCCGTGCCACAGAGAAATCAATCCCCATTTTGTAATAAACCCGTGAAGCAGCATGTGAAGTATAATGTTGATAACACATACAGTAGAGGGCAGCTTTAATAAATGATATTCCTTCCATCGTCGGTCAGTTAAAAGAAACATTTCTAAGACTCGTACTTAAACAGAATTGATCACCAGTACGAATACCTTATCGCGAGAGAGGTATTTGTGTACACGTAGCGCAGTGAAAGTCACCAAGCCGATGACATGATAGTATCCAAAGGCTGTGAATATTCTGCTTATGTTTTTAATAAAGTGTTGCAATTTGCATATTCTCAGGCAGGAAGAAAGGTGGAAATGACCAAAAGCAAACTTAATACTAACAAAGTTATCGAATTTGCTTTTCTCAAATTAGAAGCAAAGTATTTTTCCTATCTGCGTTGGATTTATATCCAGAGCACTTTCCAGACTGCCACTAAGCTCCAGGAGAATACCCAGTGTAAAGAGATGTTCCAAACCTCTCAATTTAACTGCATTGAGTAAATAAACAAATCATCCAACACAGAGTTCGGAATACATTAATTATTAATGCCTATGCATCAAATAGAATTGGCAATAGATTTGTGCCCATTTGGCAGTTTTTCAAAGTTCTGATTGCAGCATGTTATGCTTCATCATGATATGAGACGCCCTCGCCACTTGCAAGATATGAAATTTATGGTTTTTGGTTTGGTTTAAAATTAAGGACTAGAATTGATCACCAATAGTTGAAGCTTACAAGCTCAACAGAGTGATTACCATGATAATTAGATCGCAGTTTTGCATTGTGGTAAAGTAATAAAAGTAACAAGATTTTATAAGGAAAATACTTCAGTCAACATAAATGAATTGACAATTATGGAAATAATTACATGTGTCATGGGTACAGTAAACAAGAAATAAATCTTTCTTGCTTTGATAATTTTTTTTAAATATGCCAATGTCTTTTGAAATGCTTTTTTAATTAAAATTGTATTTTTTGTGATTTTTTTAAGAATGAAATATTTCAACTTAAAACAAATCGTGTTAAAAAAGCTGCTTTAAGTTAATTGTGTGGAATTAAGTTTTTAATATTTTTCAATTAAGACTCGTTTGAGGCCAAGTTATTTCCAAACTTTTGAAAAAGTGTTCAAGTGCATTTACTTATTGGCTTTTTTCGTGTTTTAACAAACTAATTTCCACCTTCATACCCTTTCTACGGCATATTATTAACCTTAATTTTAATATCTGCTTCTTTTTATATATTAGAAACAAACTTTTATTTAAGATTAATATTTTATTTTTTATTATAATATATTATATTATACTATATTATATTTTTTATTATAATATATTATATTTTACTATGTTATATTATATATTATATTATATTTTATTTTGTTATATTTTATTATATTGTAATATCTTATACCAGAAATATATGACCCTCCTAAACTTTTTAGGTGATAAACTTTATATTAACTGGACAGTTGTCTTACCGTCTCGCTCTCAGAATGTGCTGTCTTCAAGCTTCCCACTTGCAACTTTTTAAGTGCCAGTTGTGTTCACTTTGCTTTGCTTTACCAAGTCTTTTAATTTCTTCCATTACCTATGAAGGATTTAATGTGCCAACCCCATCCTTCAGTTTTCTGCACTATGATGTCTTATTTTAGTCACCTCTTCCTTTTTAAATGAGACAATTATTTTAGCATTATTTTTCGTATTTTTTAACTTCCTCAACTTATTTAACCTCCCTCTCCCTCACTGTTCTTCTTGACTAAAACCAACTTTTATTTTACTTCAGATTCTTGTTGTTGAATGCCACATTTATCTACTCTCTTCCTCCCAGTTTATAGGCTACTACTTCCTGATTCTCTTATATTATTGTCTTATGGAAGTATTGTATTCACCCAACCTTCACCCACAATTTCACCATTCTTTGTATAGTTAGCTTTTCTGCCTTCAGATGGTATTTTTCAGTGTTTCAGTTTGAAATTTTCTTTGTCCTTTATCCTCGCTCAGCCTCTCCTTAACTGTTTTACAATAAATATTCCAACCAATTTCTGTAAGCTTGACATTGGATAAACTGCAATTTAATTTAATTCTTTTCTCGGGTCAGTTTAGGGTACATCAGATCATTCGCAAACTTTAAAAATTATCTGTTGTAAGCTCATACCTTGTGTCTTGTAAATTGCTATTGGATAGGCAGGGATTAATAATATCATCGTCATTGAACGTGTGGCCTTATTCTACACTGCTATTCAGATACTACAATAAGCAAGTCAGGTAGTGCAGCTGACAGCTTTATATCATTATATGGTTAACAGTGTATTTACTTCCGTTGGTCAAGCCTGATCCACTCCATATGTTAATGGCAAGCAATATTTTCAACTACAAATAGTTAAAGGGGAAGACCACTTGCCATTGAAGATGCAACTATTTTTACATTTAGGCGGTTTATAGCTGATCAAACCAATGCCCACTGACGGAATCAGTACCCAATATTCTAATGTGATAAAGGATGCAGCTTTTCAAGTCCGTGTTTTTAGCACACAACATAGTCGTTTTGTCCATAAAGTCATCCTTTTGCCCTTTGCTTCATTTTGAATCAGTGAAATAATGCTCATGAAAACCTTCTCATTAAGTCGTTGGAAATTTCCCAGCTGAAAATTTATCTATCTCCATGAGGTTGCCATGACTGCAAAGAAAATGTCTTTGTCAGATTCTTTATTCGATCCCTATTCCAGGGTTTGGAACCGCTCTCCAATGCCAGAGGAAAAGAACGATTTATTTTTAACTGGTAGGATGTAGGAAAATCACCCATACAAATGAAAGAAACCCCACCAAAGAGTAGCACAACCTAGTTTAGTTTGATTTCTTGAAGTCTCTTGTATACCATTTATGGGGAAAATTGGACAATCACACTTCTTTTATCCATGTTGAGCAGATGTGTACTCTTAGTGATCACCTCCAAATCCTTAAGTTCGTGGCCTAGAACTAGAAATATCCGTACCAGATGAACTGTTCACTGGCAACTTGGAGAGTCGGCTGTGCCAGTTGGGGCAGCCCTTCTGCAGAAATCTTTTTTCCGGGTAAAACTAGGTGCTTTAGAATGCATTTGGAACGAATGAATTTCTTGAACCACCACATACTGATATATTCAAGTGCAATGGTATTGTATTTATTTATCTTTGTTGTTGTAAGTCTATTCAGTTACAATTATGTATACCAATCTTTGCTTTCCATTCACTTTTTATGGGTAAGCTTCTAAACTGGATGTTTCAATTTTAATGGGTTTTTTTCATCTATCTAGTTACCTTGAATCTTTATGACAAATGTAATCACGTGGTGTCTTGATCCAGTGCCCCTTACCTTTTGTAAATATTGATCAATAGACAGAAAAATTGTATTATTGCTTCTTTGCATATCAGCTTTTTCACGCATTGTGATGCCTCTCTGGACCCATGTCATTCCCCTTTAAAAACAAGAACGCTGACCTTTTTTTGTGATGTGCATATGTAATGCAAATAGCAAACGTTTAGCTCATTTTTATTTCTTTTACTGTCACCATCCTCCAATGAATTTTCTAACAAGCAAGTAACATGGGATTTATATTCCTTCAATATCTGCTGGCCAACTTTCTTATTTTCTCAAGTAACTTTGTGAATTGTTAAGTTTTTGAATTCGAATGTTATTTCATTGGAATTTTTTTTATCAGAACAGCCTGCCAGTATCCCAATTGTTCTTAAGATAGCAGGATAAAAAATAAATAAACAGAGTGGATTAGTGGTAATGTTATCTCAAATGGGCAAAACTGAGTCAAAGATGCCACTACAAAAGAAAGAGGAAGGGTTATTTTCACGAACCAGAAACGTGAAAAAAGAAGAACAACCGCCGTTGCACTCGAACTCACACTGTTTTGCTCCTAATTGTGACCTTTATACCTTTAAGTAAACATGAATCAATTAATTACGCATTAACTGAGTTTATTATTGTTAACGCAGTGAAAAAAAAGTAGTGCATTGCCTTCATACATTTTCACACAAAGTCTCTTGGCCGTATCTCTAAAACGAAGTATTTTCTGATGATATTGACGCTAAAGGAACACTCGCCTGGTAGAGAAAAGAACATAGATTTTGTGCTGTAACAAAAACTGCGCTTTGTACTAGGCCTGCTGACTCACTTCGCTTGCCACCAGGACATTGACTTTCCATTAGGACAGTAAAATTATATTTTTTAAAGACGTAGATAAACTGTTTTGATCTGATTATTTGTAAAGGGAACAATAATAATTAACATCGTTTCCGCTTTACATCATATTAAATCACATTTCTTGTTTGGATTGTTTATCATACTTTTATGTTGTAGAGGTCCGTTTGTTAATGATTTTGTATACACTTTTGACCCTGACGTGGTTCTTCGCTGGTCTGCATTTGGCTTACGGCTCTTTGTGGATGATCATCGCTTTTACAATTCTGAATATCATTACTGTAAGTATTTTACCATTGACATAAAATTATTATCCACTATATTATCTATTGTCTGCTATCGATATTCACTTAGTATCTGTTTATTACAACTATAATGTTGACTTTTCTTAAGTCCACCTGTGAGAGCTTTTTGTTGTATATGCAGCTGTTGAAAGAATATTTAAAAACAAAGCAATAAGGATGCTGAGATGGGTTCCTGGAATCTCCTTGCATTTACACTGAACAAAGATATAAGAGGGTTCATGGAAGTTTCAAAGATCACAGATAAAGTAAGAGAGACAAGACGCAGATGGTATGGACATGTTATGCGAAGAAGACCAAAAGAATTCGTCAAACGTACTGTGAAACACCGTAACGAAAAAAGAGAAGGAGAAGGGAGTGAATTAGGCTGTCAGATGTCATCAAGCGAGATTTACATGGGATCGAGGCACCAGAGGAAAACTGGACGACAGAGCGATTTGGAAAACAAAGAGATAAGCCTGGCTAAAGGGTGATTGAAGAAGAAGATGCAGGAATTGCATTAGAATTGGAATTGATTGGAATGGATCAGACCATTTTTTCATTGCCCTGCACTTGCCAGTTTTCAGTTATTTGTCGCAATCATAATAACCTTCATCTTGTTAAATAGCTTTTTTGCTTTTAAAACTTTGTTCATAATTTGCTCATATAATTGTTCATAACCTTGCGTACTAATAAATAAATGGTTGAGCGACTGGCCCGCCAGCTGGTCCATCTATGACTAACAAGCTATAATGACAAATTATTTTTTGTGTCAACACAATATGTTGATACTCGTGTATAGCAGATCTACCGGCTACAATTATTCTTCATTTAAAAATCTACAAGACAGGTCTGACTTCATGATTACCTTTATGGATCTTCATCCATCGTTAGTGTGTACTGTTGAAATATGATAAACACGTTGGATTTTGGATTGTTTTAGTGGATACAAACCCCCCACTTATACCAAAATCAATGTGCTTTGCAAGAGAAGTCCACCTGGAAATATGTGCGGTGGTCATCATCCAAGAAGTTTGCAATTAACCTCATGAAGAGTTTGTCTCGTCGTGCTATATGATCTCCTGATAATACAACCTGAAAATTAGATAACATTGGATTGCCCCGATTGACACAAAATTCGAAACTAGAATTACCAGGACATTTTGCGACTGCAATTGTGTTGCTGCAGTCAAAGTAATTTTCACTCTGCGATAAATGTTTCCTTCATCTACAAAGAACCTGATGCGTTCCACAAATTTCAGTATGATTATTAATAACTGTAAGTGCTGGTGTAGTTCCAGGTACTCAGCGTGTACATCCATAAATTGATTTACAGAGTAAAATAGCTTACATCTGATATTTGCAGGAGAAATGTAGTTTATTCGAGTTCGGCAAAACGACAGTGCACCAAATTGTTATATTGTGATTTGGCTGGAGAGCAGCACCTTTTATTGAAATGCGAATGTAGAGAAAAGTTTGGGATCAAGGAGTTTGTATCAATTGGCAAAGCTAGGAGCATTCGAAACCATTCATATTCAGTTTTCATAACCTCGGCCTTGTTTTACACATTCTTTGTTTTATACTACTAGTCACAGAAAGAAGCAGGCTCCCCTTGACTATTAGGTAAAGTGCTGACGAAGAGTTGGTAGAGGATAATATTTAGTAAGACTGCCCATTACAACCGAACAGTAAAATTTGCGAAAAATGAATTTATTTGGGAAAAAATACTCTACGTTTCCTTGAAGGGCACACTGAGCGACAAAAATGCCCGAAGGGTACAGATGTAAGTCACAATACAACGAACCAGCATTTTCTCAAAGAGGCCAAAATAGGTGATTCAGCCCGCCTTGTCAGTCAATGAAATATCTGGAACAGTTTTTACATGTGCTCCGAATAGAACGATAATGGTGTAAAAGCCCTTGTTTTGACATTGTGCAGATAATGAAATCAGATCTTGAAGATTAGTTGTAAGCAAATATATGATTTTTGACATAAGGTTATATTCGAGGGCTGGTGTAAATTGATGCCACGACTTTACTGGTCGTACCTTGTAAACAGTGTTTCAAAAATGATTTATCTGAGGATTATTATAGTTAGCTTCGNAGGATAGCTGTTCCTTCTCGAATGATTTCTTTAGGGAAAATACTAAGGGTACAGATGTAAGTCACAATACAACAAACCAGCATTTTCTCAAAGAAGCCAAAATAGGTGATTCAGCCCGCCTTGTCAGTCAATGAAATATCTGGAACAGTTTTTACATGTGCTCCGAATAGAACGATAATGGTGTAAAAGCCCTTGTTTTGACATTGTGCAGATAATGAAATCAGATCTTGAAGATTAGTTGTAAGCAAATATATGATTTTTGACATAAGGTTATATTCGAGGGCTGGTGTAAATTGATGCCACGACTTTACTGGTCGTACCTTGTAAACAGTGTTTCAAAAATGATTTATCTGAGGATTATTATAGTTAGCTTCGTTGGTATAGCTGGTTGCCATGGACATCATAGTCACTGGTTTATTGGTTGGAACTCAGATCGGTACAACTTTTGTTCTTTATTATATGTTTCTGTGTATATGTGTGAAGATTCATCGTCAACTGCTTCCCATAATTCATTTAGAAGATACAACTTTCAGCACAAAGATCATTCAGTGCAATCACGCAATGTAAGACTATGCGTTTTGCCAGATCACAACATACCAGAAAAAAAAAAGGAAAAACTGGAGAGTTTGGGAAGAGGACACGAGAGAGGGAATGCAGGGCTGTACTTGTACTAATATGACTCTTAAAGATACCGCAACTTTTCGTCGAACTATAAATAAATAGTAATAACTATTGGCATGAAGTCTTGAAGAATTGCTTGTTGCACAAATGTGTACTGTAACTAACTTTACGTATTTCATTAACCTGATATATTTCGTAGACCCATATTTCTTGTAAGAGGATGAAGGGACAACAATATAGGAACCAAGTAGCTATTCACCGAAACCGAAATAAACGCATATTACGTTTTAGACGGAAGCCAGACTTTACGTTTTCAAGTTCAGAAACTATTGAATTTGTGATTTTTGTATGTTTTAATTATTTTTGTTTTGTTCTTTTATAACATTCATACGTCAGACCTTTATGGGACTTAGTAGTTTCTTTTTTTCTCTATTTTTTAGGGTATCTTTATACTCGTCGTTTACGCTATATTGCGGAACCAAATGCGAAATCTCTTTAAGAGAAAATACCCTATGAGAACAGCGCCACCAATGCTGACCACAGAACATTATACAGGATTCACACCTCCGAGAACAATAACTCCTATATCCAGAAAATTGACTGAGTCTCGACAGAGGCTTGACCTTGTGAGTAATTTTTATCTGCTGCATTTTAGTATTTTGATGAAATGGTGTGTACCGACAAAGTATTTATTTTTTCGACTTATGGAAATGTTATAACAAAATATGATTAGGACATCTTACTTGATTTACTTCTTTAACTTTTGGTTATAAGGTGAAAATTATTTTTTGTTTCTGGTGAAGGTGTGGTAATCATCATATTTCAGGAATTACTAAATGGACAAAACTTTAAAGAAATCTGCAGAATAAACTCTTTTGTTGCCTCTAGAAACGTTAAAAATCGGGAGGAAGGGAGGGTAGGGGGAGGAAGGGAGGGTAGGGGGTGGAAGGAAAGTTGCTTACGGCGCATAGGCCTAACTGTTTTGGTGCTACGATTTGTTTAAATTTTTAGGGTAAAATTGGATTGACATTAAAAAGGCAACGATAGAGTCAGTTATGAAAAGAAATGAATGCTTGAAATATTTTAATTGTCGTTCTTTCTGTCTGATGAAGGGAATGACAACCAGGGTATCACTGTTTATTCCATTAGTGAAGCAGAATAGGTATTCCAGCAATGCATTTAAACAGTGTGTATTTGATGGTAAATTCCCCCACACCAATATATCTGGCAGAGTTTGAATTTGATTTTANTGACATTAAAAAGGCAACGATAGAGTCAGTTATGAAAAGAAATGAATGCTTGAAATATTTTAATTGTCGTTCTTTCTGTCTGATGAAGGGAATGACAACCAGGGTATCACTGTTTATTCCATTAGTGAAGCAGAATAGGTATTCCAGCAATGCATTTAAACAGTGTGTATTTGATGGTAAATTCCCCCACACCAATATATCTGGCAGAGTTTGAATTTGATTTTATACAATCACATGTACATTGTTCTATGATCAAGACTTGGTTATCTTTTTTTCTGTATTTGTGCACTTGAAATAGAGGCATTTTATTTGAGTTGAGATGTAGGGCTGCTTTCTCTCAATTACTTTTTACAGGACCCAATGGTAGAACAGAATTTATTTATTTGTAAATAGGTAAATTTTGAATAGGCCTATCCCGTAAAAACATTTGTAAATAACAATAATAATAATAATAATAATATAATATGTAATGTCATTAATTATCGATATTTCGTAAGATATAATTCTTGGGGAATTAAATTTTGGAATTTTCTTAGTAATTGTGGTTTGAAAGCATTTACACAATTTCGTGTGCATGTCTTAAATATGAGAATTAGTGATGGAATAGAAACTTTGAAAAAATAAAGAAAACAATAGAACAATGTTAGATTAATTGGCAGACTAAGTCTAATATATTCTAAGTCTAAGATATTAAAACGTGCATCATGCATATATACTATACACAATATGATTTAGTGTATGCATTCTTACCTTTGATGTTCCATTACCCCGTGTTTAATTACTCAAATAAAAATGGAAACCTTACTCTAACCTTGCGAAAATTCTAAATTTTGCTTACATATACCGTAAGTAGTAACTATATTATTACCAATGTTCCGAATGAAATGTAACCGATAATGCATTAGTTTATCGACGAAAACTCAGGTAATAAACAAATAACAAAGCCAGTAATAGAAAGATACATTGAAATTGGTCTTGGCCAGCACATTGTATACTACAACAATTAACGCTCCTTTACGCATCTATAACTGATATTTTGAATGTTGGAAGACTGGGTAAATAGATATAAACGCTTTCGTATGGTCAAAAGTACTTTAGAAAACAATTCCCTGTATGCCTGAAAAATATGTGTATTGATTAGACTTCAAAAATAAAGGTACGGTTTTGTTATTTGAAATTAGTGCTCATTCTAGTGTGGTGCTGATTCCAAGGAGGTAGTGCGATTTATTGTTTACTGTGATGCACCTTTATTCAATTTTACCCAAGACAGTATAATCGTTTTGGTCCAATAATGTTTTTACTGATATTTACGTTTTCAATCACAAAATTTAAGAACAAATTATACAGTTTATCTTCATGTCTATAATTCAACAGGACGTTACACCTCGTACTGAATTTAATGAGAGATGTTCATCTCTTGCTAAAACGGCATAAATTGTTTAGAAATTGGCATGAAATGGTTTTGATTTGGGGACGGCAGGCATTCCTAGATTAATAGGTAAAAGAAGGGAATGCAGGTGAAGGTTTGAATATGAGTAAAGTTAATAGGTAGAGAGATCCTCACATTTTTGTCATTTCACATACATGCTTATATACATGCATATATGCATACATACATGTACATCCATCCATCCATACATACATACATTAAAACATACATACATACATACATACATACATACATACGTACATACATACATACATAAAAACATATATACATACATGAATACATACATAAATACATAGATAGGTAAATAAATGAGAGATAGAGTATTGAAAATGCTAATTAGGCATAACCAAAACGATTTAATTTTGTATTACAGAACGAATGGGAGGACGTTGATTTAGGGAACATCACTCCTCAAGCAGATTTATCACAGAAGCCGAGAGCTGAAGATTATTCACCTTATGGCATGGATACTTTTAAGAGCGGCGCAAGGGCAAACGAAACATTTGAAGAGGATGATCTAGAGTCCCAAGACCTTGATGACCTTATCTTTGCATTAAAAACTGGTGGACAAATTTCACCTCGTTACAAAGAAGATATTCTTGATGGTAATGCTGATGTTGATGATCATGAAAGTATCCCACCGTTTTCATCTGAACATTATGAAATGAGAAGGATTGAAATAGCCGACACACACCTGTAAAAGTACTTTACATAGTACATTTCCCTGGAAACTGATGAAATACATGTATATGATCTTAAAAAAACCCAGCTATGTACAAGGTATATTTGATCAGAGAGAGAGAGAGAGAGAGAGAGAGAGAGAGAGAGAGAGAGAGAGAGAGAGAGAGAGAGAGAGAGAGAGAGAGAGAGAGAGAGAGAGAGAGATAGAGAGACAGAGATATATAGAGAGATATACCTAGAGGTAGATTGATAGAAATAGAGAGAGATGTAGAGATAGTAAGGTGATGTGACGTTGATGAAGAGAGTTATTTTACATTTATATGTATAGATGAGAAAAATAATGTATATGAATTATGAGATAAAAATATA
>RDPX01000055.1:1287849-1302849 GCA_003991215.1 Morbakka virulenta
ATCACATTGCTAAACTGGTGCTGAACATGGAGCTGCCTGACAGGAGAAAGCAGGGAAGGCCAAGGAGGAGATGGAAAGACTGTGTGGGAGATGACATGAGGGAACTTGAGTTGACCGAACAAGACACACGTGACCGACTCAAGTGGAAGATGTCAATTCGCTGTGGCGACCCCTGAAAAGGGAAATGCCGAAAGAAGAAGAAGAAGAAAAAATTTAGAGTTAGGACTGCAACTCGTGGATCAATGTGGATGTAATTCTTGCTAAAAATACTAATACGTATTACTTAAGCAATTAAGAAGTTGGTATTAGTGACGAAGAAAAACAACTCAGCTTTCTTTTTTTAAACGTAGTGAAAATGAATTGCAGTTTGGAAATATGTCAATAAAAAAAAATTACCACGAATTATTTTCGAAGAGGAGGCAATTTAGTAGATATATCTTATGACGATCACTTAGCAGCTGTCTTAACCATCTTCTCTCCTGTTTTTATCCAGGTTGCTCTGTCAGTCACCAATCTAATTATACTCAATATCGTTAACAAAGGACCCTTTTATGAAAATGCAGAAAAGTGTCAGTCGCCTTCACAAATAATTTAATATGGAAGAAGCAGAAGACGAAATACGAAGAATAATTAAGCCATTAAGCCTGTATGTATTAAAAGACAAGGTCGAGAGACAACTACATTATTTTCTTCAGTAAAAGAAGTCTCAGGTATTAAGAACTCACGTTGTAATAATCTTTTCATGAAGGTAGTCTTTTCCTTAGGATGGCTAGTTTGTAGAACTCTGGCTTCGTAGTGCTGTCCTTTATCATATGACTTTATCAATGTTACGTCAATATATATATATGGATAAATAGTCGATTTAGTTTTGGGCCGTTTTCTTCTATTATTAGTATTATGATTATTAGTGTTCTTCTATTATTATTAGTACAACTTGGTCTCCAAAATAGCTTCAGATATCTCATGGAGTAAACACGCTACAACATAACACGTTTTGCCTTTTTAAAGTTTTTCAATAGCATGAGATTTAAATATGGCTTTCAAAAAATCCAACATTTTGTAAAGACAAAACTTTGCGGTTTTGAAAGCTTTATGTTTACAGAATTTTCCTTCGGTTTATGTGTGTTCTTAGGTGTATTCCATTAAATTGTAAGCTTTTCGACCACAATCAAATCACAACATTCTTAAATAATGCACTGATATTTGCCTCGCACTACAGTCAACTCGAAGTGGACCTTGTTATATTTTTGGTATCGTATCACCGACTTCCTAATAGCATTTTCCTTGTCATAAATCAAAAAAGAAGTTAGAATGCTGAGAAGATTGTTTGGACAAGACGGCTATCGAAATTACCTAGCTTCGTCATTTCTATACATTTCAAGATATTTAGCGCTTTGGAAAAGAGTTTGATGAGACGAATCCGTTCATTTTCATTTACTAAATGGACGTCAGTTGGAGCTTGGTATATCAGTTTGATAACGACCATCAGAAAGCTGAACGTACCTTAGTAAAATAGTATAAAGTTAATTAAGGGAAAAAACCCTTGATAATAAATCCTTGAAAATAGTTACTACCAATTTTCATGTTATGCATTTCAGAGATACAAAAACACAGTGCTTTTTCTCTTGACGCTATCACAATGTAACCTCTTTGTAAATAACTGTTGGGTTTTTTTCACTCTTATTTCAGATCCAAAATACATTAAAGTATACTCTTAAGCAGCAAGAGGAGCAGTCATTGCGCTTTAATTCATGGCATTGAAGCCGCTATCGTCGTACCAACAGGCTAAAGACACAAGCAAAATGAAAGTAGAGCAATTAAAGGCAAAGCAATGAGGACGACTAAACCTTCGTCCTTGAGAAAGTGCAACAAAAAACCCAAGAAACATCGGCACTTATACTACTTCTGCCAAAGGAAAATTTCTTCCATTGTATTTAGTTCACTCCGTAAGACCAACACGTGTCATGTGCAAGTAATTAATTTTTCTCAATAAGACTTACCTGAAAAACCACTTAAGTAACAACAATCAGCATGTCTCCCTATTACCAATAGTTTAATTCAATTTCCCGACAAAAAGAAAAGAACTGTGTTTTGCTCAAGGTTTGACCGTTTAAATATTTTCAATGTGTTTGGATATCAAAGTTCTGCGTAATGACATAGAGCTACATCAAGTTGTGGAACTTTGGCATGGTCACCCTTCGCCTAAACTGCGGCAAAGTCACCCATGGGCAAGCTATAGTGCCTGTAAGTCCAAACTCAGATCTCGGAGTATAGGGTTAACATCTGGCGGAGTTACGTTTGTCTCTTTGGGAAGTGTGCCCCTTCAATCTTGGTTGCTAATCCGTCACCCTTCTAGGAACGATATTTCGAGGAACCCCCTCCCCCACACCAACAAAAAACACCTTGAGAAGTACATAGATCATTGCATCGGTCATGTCTTGTCACTCCTTTCTCTTTCAATTCAAATGTTATTGTTTTCCAGTCGAGGGTACAGGATTAAGCAGTTTTCTGGCTGCAGCATTGTGACGGGTAGCTGGAAGAAAAAACTCTGATAGGCTTTGGAGAAACTTCCATCAACTTTCGAGTAACATTGGGCATCAATTCTGAGACAACTCCTATAATGCTAACAACTGTCTTTTCATCATTTAATTCCTGCTTACCTTATTTCATTTCTTTCTCCCCAATTTTGTTTACGTCAAAAATGACAATAAATTATGCTGATGAAAATCAGATGTACCTAAAACACTAAAGCCTCCTAATGTATCTACGTTCCTACTTTACTACTATCAACTCTTTTCTAACAAATAACTCTCCTGATATTCTCGCAATGCGTGAAACATATTTTAAAGGTACTCTCCTTCCCTACCCTTTTTTCGTCAGGGTTTATCTTATTTTGACTCCTAATTGCTCGATTGTTATAACCATAGCCCAGGAAGCGTTGTTCGAGAATCTTCATCAATCTCATGCGAGGTTCAGTACTAAAGCATTTAGAATTATTTCATCTGAATGTGCCTTGGATTACTTCATTCTTCACAACGTATATTTCTTCCTCTATCGCTCTTTATCTTCCTCTGGCTGTTCTGTTCTTAATGCAATTACCAATTCCAACTGCACCCTTCAGTCTGATCCATCACCTTAAATAGTATTGTGGGTATATTATTGCCTATCATACTTAGGGAGTTGAATCCTCACTTCCCTTGTGGGCCTGGAAAGGAGTCTTGAAGCTTTTCATTAGCTCAAGCTTTGACTCAAATAAGCAATTTTCCCACTCGTATTCCTAATAATCATCATCCACTTTGCTTGACTTTTGTCTTGTTGCCTGTCTTCTCTTAACTTCTTTGGGCTCTTTCTCTCGGTAAATATGGCCATACAGTGGTCACTTTTTTTATTTGAACATCCCTCTGAACACACTTCTTCAAACCATGCCCTTCATGATCAAGTCCTTTTGTGATCTCCTTTCTGATATCCCTTGCTTATTTTCATTTCCTGTGGAGAAATGTGCTCCATAACTCATGCTGAATATTCGGGTTGGCATAGATGCTTTTGCGTCTTATTTAGGGATCGTTCACATAATACGTAATCAAGGAGTGGGCAGGGGTGGTCATCAAAATTGACTATGCTTGATTATGGGGAGAGGGTCAACAGGTTTGATGACATAAGCAAATTAAAAAATAATTGATAGCGTATTTTGTTTTTCTTTTGCTCATTTTGGTAATCGCTTTCATACATATGGAAAAACTGAATTTAAAAATTCAATTTACACTACGATTCTTGACAGTTCTTTTTTGTCTTTATTGTTGTTGTTAAATTGTAATTCATAAGCGCTTGACGTAACTATAAAAGAAGCCTTTCCATTGTTTGATTGGCAATGGAATTCGTAATTGCAATTCGAATTTGGGAATGACGGGAGAAAAGTTTTATTTTAGTTTATACAATATTTTCTAGTAGTATTTAATTAACCCAAATACAAAAAGGTATAACGAATTAGATAGTGTCTACAAGAAGGGATATCCTGACCTGAAAATGGCATTGCAACTGCAGGAAGCACACAAAATTTGGAACGATGTCAAAAACGATGGAAAAAATATGAAGAAACCTTAGTTGATTTGCAGAGAAGAATTCAACGCATTCTAAGTAAACAATTAACCTTCTGGTCAAATTTGAAGTCAAAACCTCCACAAAAACCACTCGAATCTTCAACATTACCATCCAAATCACCCAGTTAAAGTGAGAAAAAAAATCACTCAAATGTTGGCAAACCTGTTCAAGTTAAAAATCAATAAAATTTTAAAGGGTAGTACTAGGTCTCCCGCTATCGAATTTTGATTTTGAGTGTCTTCATTTTCAGGTTTTTTGGACAGATCAAGGAGCACTGATAATGAAATAGATTTCATGTTTACTTCTGGATACGGAAATCGTTGTCGATGACTAGGCTGACCAGAAAGGTGGTGAGACGGAAAAAGAGCGAAACACCAGCCCAACACAAATGCACTACCAGATTAAATGTCTTGAATGAACATCCTGCGGTGGCATCAAAAATCAAGAAGCTTGAGGTAAAAACTACAGCTGGGCGACCAAATTTTGAGTCACAAATGGATGGCTTACATGAAACAATCCTCTCGATCATAATCCCAGGATTCGGTGCCGATGAACGCCGCAGGCGGAGGTTTATAACTCTGTGCTCTCCATAAATGATTTTAAAAATTGTTTAGACAAAAAGTACTATAAATTAAGCAGAACAGCAACTTATTATAGGCTCTCACCTGCAAATGTGCGTCACAGAAATGGGAAGAGACATGTTCATATGATCCCAGTAAAGCTTTAACGTCCACAAAACGATTTAAGAAAGAGACATTCAGATTTTGCAATGGCATCAGTCATATTAGCCAGCCTATTTGGAGATTACCATGTGTTTTTTCTTTCCCAACATGATAAAGCACTTGTACCCTTCCGATTGCCTTTTTCTAAGGAGCAAACAGCAATATATTGTATTTGGAATACAAAGTGATGTTACCGGACCATGACTTTCCGATAGGGGAGAAATATAAACTTATTCCTTTTGTCTACGCAGCCTGTTTAAAAAAGGACTGTGAAATAAGTTACAATGGCCCTTATTTCCATCACAAGTAGTAAACATGACAACCCATTTTGACGATTTCAAAAGAATTCTACAGTTATATGAGTTCCAAGATGCTGCATTGACGCCAAACTCCTACTTTAGTGGACGGCGGGCCGGATAAAGCTCAAAAAAACCAACAGGCTTCAGCAATTTGGGCCAGAAAATTCGAAAACAATCCAGAGCCTGTTTTCGTGTTTACACGTGTCTGGCAGCATAACCCAGTTGAAAGACGAATGGTACCAATGTCAAATGATACTGCCAGCGTCATTCTACTTGCGATATTTCTGGAAACCACTTGAATGAATCAAAAAAGACCTTTGTTTCAGAGCTTGAAATCAAGAACTTTGAAGTTGCTGTTAAAAAGTCCTTGCAGAAATTTGGTCGGAATCAGTCATTGACAACCACCTAGTCGTTGCTTTGTATACATGCCTCCCTGAGGAAGAGCATAGCCAAGCCTTGTTCCACAAGTCTGAAAATTGGAAGGCAAAACATGTTCGCCAGTCACAGTATATGTTGCAGATAGTGAAGTGCATTGGTTAGTCTTGCTGGAAAGAATGGAGAATAAACACATCAAGTTTTTTCCTTTACGATTTTTCCCGCCTCCGATACCAATTGGCACATAAAAAATTGGCTTGACAGTCGACAAGCTCATTTCTATCCTTGTTCCAGTCCCTATTTATAGCCTTGTCATCGAAATTAGATGTTTGTTGAGTACTGCCCATCACTCCAACAAAGGAATAACAATGGCGAAAGAATCATAGAACACCGCACGTGCAAAGTTTGTAAAATCTATTATTCGACAATATCTGGAATGAAAACGCACAAACGCATATGTAAGAAGAACAAGGAAGCAGCTGAAGAACCATCCGACGAAAGTGATATTAGTAAAGTTGAAAGCGATCACCACACAAAATCAAAACCGACCATCATTGCTGACGGTCGAAAAACCTTTGACCAGGTAAACGATTGTTTTGGACTTTTTGCATTTGTTGTATTGATCTTCAAGTAATTAGTTTTTCTTTCGTTTAAAGATGAGTTTTCAACAATATTTATTTCATTCCTGATATGGATGGGGTAGATCATGGGGTACTTTTACGGAGGGTTTACCAATTACTGTAAAATTGATTAGGGCTAAGTAGATTATGAGGTAATTTTGGTATGGGGGTCACCAAATGGAGAGGGGGGAGTTTTAAATATGCCGTAAGCTGATTATGTCATATTTGAACGATTCCTTATCGATATTTGGCGAAGGCCCATTCCTTCCCTTAGTTTTCACTTCCGTGTGCTGCAGCTCGTGTCAACCAGTCACTTTTCCCCTTTGTTCGACGCGATGGCAGTCCCATAACAGTTGGTTACTGGCGCTAAAAAATTTAAAAGGGTCTTAATTAAAGCTAAACCTCGCCCCAATACTAGACTCGAAAATTTTGGGAATTTGCAGCATTTAGGAAATATGCATGCATTGTGAAAACATGCTTTTGAATTCATGCTATGGTAATATCCATTCATTTCAGATTTCTGCTTGTTAATCCTTGTGTTCATTGCAGTATTTTCTTATCCATTCGTTCTAGCCATATTTACGTTCTCACATTCATATCAAGAGGCGGATGTGGATGGCCATTCATTGGCGTTATGAATTACTTATAAATCACGCAGCTACTCTACAATTTTAGTAATCGTAATCGATATCCTGTTTTTATATTTGGGATTGGTTAGTTAAATTTGATCATCATTTTGTGTCCATATTAGTAAGCTGGTAGTTGGTAACAGTAGTTGTTCGAGTAACATTGTAGAATGCCTATGGAAATATCAGGAGTGAAAAATATAGTGGAAGTGTCCTTTCTGTCGGCCTCTGCCGTAATTCATATCTCATCGAACCAGCAAGTACAAGCATTTAGCACACACTTTTCCGTGAAGATAAGTTCACCATTTTTTGATTACGCTAATATGGCTCTCTTTCCAGACTGATGGTTTAACGATATTGATGATCTCTTCGTAACCTTTCCCCCTGCTGTTATCATTCCTTCTCTGGATCCATTCATTACATCTGGTAACATCTCTGTGGTTCTTCAGAAATAATTTAGGCTTTTTCCTTTTAAAAAATCTTCATCTGTTGTTCCTGTCCAACTTTAGATGACTTACCTGATCATCCCAATTACTGCCCCATCGGTTTGCTTCCTATTTGCAACATGGTATTCAAACGCCTAATAGCGTACCCAATTGCCTTGTGCTTAAGGTTCATGCGTCTTTTCTCTGATAAACAATATGGGCTCCGTAAATCTCGACCCAGGGAAGACCTCGCCGTCATCACAGAGAACCTACAGTACTCTTTACCGCATTGGCTATTGCTTTTGATACCTTGAAGACGTTTCATAACGTTTGGCATTCGAACCTTCTCCGTGAACTCTCATTTTCCTTTGGACGGAAGAGGATTAATATAATTTCAAAGAAAAGATAACAGAAATCATATAACCATGTTAAAGTAAAATCAATAACAAAATAAAACATTTTGGATTAAAAGTAACGTTAAAATGCAAAATAGATATGAACTGATAAAATAGCAATCGAGAATGGCATACCCCCTACAAAAGCCTGCGAATCGCCCACAAACAGTAACTAAAAAACCCTCTTCGCGTCCAATACCTGATCCGCTCCCAAATAGCTGATGTAGATCAAAACGCAAACATATCAATGATTGCTAAGTTCCAAAGCTTAAAGTTGAATTGGGTTTCATACTTTCCGTCAAGAACCAAAGTCTATTTACAACAAACTATCCCGCCAATCTTTTCTAAAACTCAGAAACCTATTGCTAAGAATGTGAGCATGTTAAAACTATTTATCATACAATATATTAAAGAGCCCATTAATATCCCTTACTTAATACTAGACTAGACACGGCACAGGAGGTCAATATATCCACCAGGTCTTACATAATGTGATACTGGATATACTGCTTATTGGCACTAACACCATGTAAGCCTGCATTTTAAGAAAACCATTTAACATCTGCAGGGATTCTGTAGCCACCATTCAAGGCAAAACATCTTTAAGAACCAAAAAAACCCTTCTTGAAATGATAATACCATCCGACAAAATTATCTCTGCTAGGCAATGTAATAAATTAGCCAAGTACACAGATCTGGACATAAAAGTTACTGTAATGTGGCAACTAAAACCAAAAAGATCACGGGGGTCACTAGGAATTGAAACGAATTAACTCTTCAAAACTGAAACCCCGGATATCCAAAACTATTATAAATGGTACAGCCCACTTCCCATAAAAAAATGCATGTCCACGTAAAGTAGCAATTTTGCATAAATCTTGTCTGACTCATTCGCAAACGTTTTTTTAAAATTCAAATATAAATTTTCTATAAACAAAGTATATAATAAATTACATTTTATGTACTCCATTGCTACAATAATCAATATACTCGCCTAACATTTTAAAGAAAGTAAAAAAACCTTAAGGCCACCAAGTTAAGCTTATTCCCCTGGTAACAAGCTAAAGGATGGACTTCAACAAAGAAAACTGACAAGTGAAAAACGATCTAATCTCATTTATCGTGTTGTCTGGTGAATCAAATGTTAAATTTTTCAGTAAAGTCAAGCTATTAAGAACAGGTCAGTCCAAGAGATACGTATTTGATCACCATAGAATTACTATCAATCTTTACCATGGCGATAACAAATAAAAGACACACCAGTACATGGGGGATCTAAAAAAAACTGGTGTCGCCACCAAACAGCTCATTGCAAGTGAAACGGTACAATTTCAACTTTGGTGGCCGTGCTGAAAAATAAAGCCTGTAATTTGCAAACCAGGTGCTTATTATGCCATGGGATCTTTCACAATTTGTATGACAATTCACCCATGAGAATATCACACCTTGTCATTTTAATTGTATTTTGGAAAATCGCAATGAAAAAAATCTTACTTTAGTGTAAGATTAATTGTACTGGCAAATTTATACAACATATAAGTATATTCAAAGGAATCGTTGCTTTCAACTGTGAAAGCACCAGGTTTAATTGTTTTGTCAATCTCTTCTTCATATTTTTAGCATGCAGCTGCCTTCACTCTTTTGATATAAACCCTTCAGGGGAAAAAAATTAAAAATATAAACGAGCTTTTAAAATAAAGCAAAAGCTGCCAAGAAATTTCCTTGCAATATCAGTCGATCAGACAACTGGTACATTAAGAAATTATCGACAAACCAAAAACAACAGCTGGCTGTTCCACCAGTATTGACAGCATAAAAATAAAACCTATACACATACAAACCAGTACATATTTGATTGTCAACGCAAACTCCCAGTTAGCCACTGCGCCATGTGAATGGCTGTACAATAAGGTATAAAACAATGCCTTGAAAATACAAGTGGTGCCAGTGTAAACAATGATCAAGTCCTAATAACACAGACACGCACACAAAGGTAAAATTGATTTTGTCTACTAACCTGATACGACCCAACACACTTACAAACATTCTGGGTCGATATCAGTTGGGTACAGCTATTTCTTATGCAACTACTACTATAGTGCACAATGGGGCAAGTATTTAGCACACCAATACATAGTATTTAAAGGACATTGCTTTATGACAGTAAAAATCCAAACACCGAAAATTTTACAAACTTACACCAAAGTAATGCACGCAACAACATCAAATGGATTATTCAAGATAAGTTAATTTCTGTAACATCATAATTCGTTTTCGATTTTCATATTTACTCACTAATTAGCAAAACGACTGTGGAAAATACTCTGATTACCACCGGAAAGGTTTGGTTCACTTTGTGACAAACTTTAAAGTACTGACACTGTTTCTTAGGTTTAAAGCAACAATTTATTGGCTGCAGCTGTTTTCGAAGATGAGTTGCGAGAGGGGTGAGCACAATACGTAATAAAACGTACGTTAACCCCCCCGAATCCCAGGTAATCTATGCAGTAAAGCTGCTTCTAATAATGGTTTTAAATGTTTAAGAAGAAGAGTTGCGAGAGGGGTGAAATCAACACATAAATATAACAAAAAGTACAAAGGAAAAAACAATGACCGGTAACCTCTGTGGTAAAATTGCTTCTAATAATGGTAGAGTGACCCCCCTTTAAAAAAATAACAATACCAAATAGAACAGCTCTCTAAATAATAGNAAGATGAGTTGCGAGAGGGGTGAGCACAATACGTAATAAAACGTACGTTAACCCCCCCGAATCCCAGGTAATCTATGCAGTAAAGCTGCTTCTAATAATGGTTTTAAATGTTTAAGAAGAAGAGTTGCGAGAGGGGTGAAATCAACACATAAATATAACAAAAAGTACAAAGGAAAAAACAATGACCGGTAACCTCTGTGGTAAAATTGCTTCTAATAATGGTAGAGTGACCCCCCTTTAAAAAAATAACAATACCAAATAGAACAGCTCTCTAAATAATAGGTAGTCAAGCAAGAGTAGCAAATTGAATTAATGGCAAAATCAGGGGGAACCACAACAGCTCTTTTCAACAAGAATCTTCTCGTCAGAGCTAGGTCACGATTTTAATCACAGAAGAACAAGGTCTAACCGGGAAGCACAACATATAATCTTCACAAAAATTGGTTATACATCCCAACTTACGTTCAGCAAAAATATTGTGCAGGTTATTGGCGAAACAAGGGGAATTCCAATTCAATTTTGAAAATTACAAAAACAAAATTAAATGAAAGGTTATGACAAAAAGTTATCACAGTGAAATATGGTAATCATATAGTAAGAAAATAACAAAAGGAAACGTTTTCTTTCAAACGCAGTAAAATCCCCTTTTGCTTCAACAACTTTTATTTTACGCAAAGTGGCATGTTCGATTTATCATTCTAGTCGAAATGAATAGTTTAGAAAACCGGATAAATAAGGAAACAACCAGTAAACATGGCGAGTCCAACTTTCATACAGACAAGCGTAACCTAGTAACTACATTACAAACGAAGTAAAGATGAATATTGTCCAGCAAGACTTACACCAAAACAAATTCAAAGCTAAAGTTAGAAAAAAAAATCAAAACCACCTTTGCTCATCAAACTCATCTGAAACCAAAACCAGGAGGCGATGTTTGACTAGCAAAATTTAAACCTTAATCTGAAACCTGTACATGATACACAAGTGACACATACTAATTACTACAACGTCTAAAAGTTTTGAGTGAAAAGCGAAACTCAATCTTTTCGTTGCACCACCCAACCCCAGAGATTCGTAGAACAAAAACCTGTAACAAAAAACCCCGTAATCTAGTGTCGATTCAAAAGAGGCAAACATCGCTTATTCTGTACACACACGTCCAAACTCTTGTAGCATTTTTGGTTAGCTCCCATTTCTGCTTGGTGTTATTATATCTGTATCCTCACGTTGATGTGGTGAAACTGCTCACAAAAATTATCTACATATCTTAAAAGTCAGAGTCTGTGGCAATTTTTTCGCCCATTGGACTGTTCAGAAAAACGTTAGTCAGCAGCAAGAACTAAGGACGGCAATGTTGAGTCATGCCAGTTAATAATAGTAAGAACAAAAGTGATCTTTACGTACGTAAATTTCTAATTTTATTCATCAAATACCAAGTTCTGCGTGTCAAACAGGAAACCCAAATCTGTCTAATGGATTTATTTAGGTTTTACAACTCCGAGTATTCAGCAAGAGCCCTTGGAATGGGAAGGGGCTCACGACTCACTGCCCTACGACTGTTTTCGATTTCAAAGTCAACAGTACAAACCCCATGGGAAGTTCCGTCTTTAGCCCAAAGTATCACCTTTATAGTAATACTATCTACACCACCTTGTAACGACCAGTCTGTGGTCTATAACTTGAGCTCTCGACTTTAATGAGCTCCTCTTTCAACAGTCTCTTTATTTCCGCCTTTGCTATCTGTATACTGCGCTCACTAAGAGCTTCTAGATATAAATGCAATTTTTTTTCTTCGCCTTCCAATTTCTTTCCTGGAGGAAAGTAAGTTCCACGAACTGTAATACCAGCTTCCGATATTTCAGAAACATTCGAAAGTGTCTCTTTAGATGTTATTCTCCATCTTGCCTGTTGTGGAAAATCATTTATTTCAATTTCCTCTTCAAACTTCTCCACCTTAGGCTTCTCAGAGGGGGTCTCTTCTTCTTGGCCTGGGGCTTTATAATTCAATTTTGCGTTGATGTTGTCGGCAAGTTGCTTTGCAAGGCCAATACCAGTAACCCTCTCCAAAGCACCGCCTTGAAGTATTTTTGTGGCGGCTTGTTGAGTTTTATCCGTGGGTTGGCCTTGGCCAATCTTCATATTTATCTTTGCCGCTATGCTAGAAGCAATGTCTAACTTATCTTTGGCAATGTTGGCACTGTTTTGCGCCTGGAAGTCCTGTGCTATAGCAGGCGGGGGTGCTTTAATTTTGGGCTTACTACCAAAAGCTTTATCAAGGTCTTTCTCAATCTTATCCATTGCATTCTCGGCTGCTTCGGCTTCGTCGTCTGAATCCTGTAAACCAAGAGACCATTTTTGCATTTTTTTCATTTCATTAGCTTTTACTTCTTCTTCTTCGTTAAACTTAAATCCTTTACCCGTGAAACCACTGATTAACTTAACCTGTCTACCTTCTTTCTGCATCTGTTCTTTGAAGTTAGCAACAAGCTGTTTTAGATCATCTGGTGGCTCGACCTTAGAATTTTCCATCGCTTTCATGATATCATGACCAATACGGCCTTGTTCTGGTGTAATAAACGTAAAAGAGGTCCCCTTATTTCCCGCCCTACCTGTCCTACCAACACGATGCACATAGTCTTCATAATGATTTGGGCAATCATAATTTACAACTAAAATCAAATTCTTTACATCAAGTCCTCTTGCTGCAACTGATGTTGCCACCATTAGTTTAGTTACACCATTCTTAAAATCTGCTATGGTACTGTCTCGATCAAACTGGTCCATGCCTCCATGTAAAGAAAGGCAGGGATAACCCCTCTTCAGAAGATCTTTAAAAAGAACATCAGCAGTGTCTTGTTTTTCAACAAATATTAAAATACTACCTTGGTCTGAATAGACGCCCAGTAGTTCCAGGAGTTTTAAAAATTTATTGTCCTCGTCTATCACTATAACTCTCTGTGCAATATCGGAGCAAACAACACTACGCCCACCAACTTGAATTTCGACAGGCTTTGTCAAAATTTTTCTTGCTAAAGCCTCCATCGATCTTGGAAATGTGGCAGAAAACATTACTGTTTGGCGATCCGGGCGTATGTTATCGATTATCTTATTAACTTGAGGCTCAAATCCCATGTCAAACATACGGTCTGCTTCATCAAGAACTAAATACGTACAGCGGCGACAGTTCGTGACCCTGCCGTTGTTAGCTGTTAGCATATCTATCATTCGACCTGGCGTGCAAACAATAATTTCCGCTCCTCGTTTCAATTCAGCTATCTGCTCACTGATGCCACTTCCTCCATAAATACAAGCAGCTTGAAGACCTACGTTTTTAGAGAATTTCCTACACTCTTTATGTATTTGAAGAACTAGTTCTCGAGTCGGAGCCATTATAATTGCGACTGGTCCATCTCCACTGTCAAGCTCAGGCTGATCTAAAACATGGCGAAACATCGGTAAGAGAAACGCCAATGTTTTACCACTACCAGTTTTCGCAATGCCAATTACATCTCTTCCTGACATAACCGCTGGGATAGCCTGTGCTTGAACTGGTGTTGGCTTTTCATAATTACATTTTTTAAGTGTTTCGATAATTTTTGTGCTTACTCCTGTTTGTGACCACGTCTTTACTGGTTTGGGGCACCCTTTTCCTCTAACTGCTATACTTCCAAGCTCTGAACGATACTTATTTACTTCCTCGAGCGTCATCCTTGAAAGCTCAGGCACCTCCACATAAAAACTCTTCCTAAAAGGAGCATAATAAATCTTTTGATGGTCGGTTACTTCAAGCTCTTTCTTCGATTTTTGTTTCAATCCTTGAAGTCCTCCATCGAGCAATCCTTTTTCTTCTTCTTCAGAGGAATACTCCATCAAGTCTTGGTTCTGTTCCATCACTTCTGGCTTATCGCTTTTCACTTGCTGGTTGCTTTTAACAACTGTTTTAACAATTGTTGTTTTCTTCACTGCTGATTTGGGACCTTTCCCGAAGTTGCTCGTTTTCTTCACTTCCTTTTGGACCTCTTTCATGTACGCATCAAGAGGATCCATATCCTCATCATTTTCTTCTTCTTCTTCTTCCATTGCTTCCTCCTTTACACTTGCATCAACATTCCCTGTAGTTGTATCATTTTTCTTTTGATCCTCTTCATCGTCATCTTCATCATCTTCCAAACTCCATTTTTTCCCTTCTGATGGGGAAAAAAAATAATTGAGTAAATAAAAACGCGTGCAAAACCTGTAGAACATATTTGTTAATAACAGCAATAACAATAATAACAATAATAATAGTGATGACTGCAGAAGATGGGCACAAGAACATGAAATTTTAGTACTCTACCAGTGGAAAATAAAGTGTGCAGGAAATGGACAAGGGGCCAAAGGATCAAAGGTTTATTCATAAAACGGCAGTGTTAACTGTAGGAGTAACATTGGATTGGTAATGAAATGAAATCAAGCCAAAAAAAATTGGTGGGGTCCGGCACTCATGGCCAACTGAAAGTATGAATACTATACATATAACAGGTAAGTTGAAATGATTGACTGAGAAGTGAATTAAAAAACTTGAAACCAAACTTCTGCTAGAAAACAATTTTGGGAGCGGTAAAGATCTAGTAGCATTTTCATGGGTGAAGGCCTCTCTCAAATATAGCTCACCATAGTTATCGTCAGGAAAAAAACAGCTGATTATAATCTGAAGCGAAAACCATCGAGGCAACCTAATATTTGCAAA